>JBBCBC010000036.1:443752-589273 GCA_037126765.1 Stenogyne calaminthoides | reverse complement strand
ATGATTGATTCATTTAAAGGTTTATTGGGTAGTATCAATGGGATTCACGAATGTTAGCTATGAATTAGGTTTCATACACTGTTTTGTCTTGTAAAATATATATCAAATGTACATCTACAACTTGTCCTTTAAGAAAAGCATAATCTGCTTCTGTTGATGAAAGTCTTTTAAGAAATGAAATTCTTCAATGTGAGTTTATTAAAAAAATAGGTAGTAAAAGACAGACTTACACTGGTTGTTGTAAATTTACCCATCTTATCCATATCATAACACTTTTTTATCACTATCACCAAATGAATTTTTGCATTTGGAATTTTCTATTTTATTTTATAATTTGATTTTTTTATTGAGGTAAATTAAAAAAAATTGTTTTGACAAAATTTAGGTGAACACATTTTGTGGTAAACTTATTTTTTATTCCTTTTATTCGCTAAAAAAAAATATCATTTATTATCTTGTAAAAATTATATTAGATATAAAAATTGATAATTTAGTTTAGATATAATGATAATGTGGCTTTTGCGAAAGAGGCATCTTAGTTGCAATGATAATATAGAAGAGGTGAAAGTGAAATTACGAGGTTAAATCCTTGTGGGCCCAGAGTGTTGCTCTGCATTGATATTCTTTATTCTTGGTTCTTTTTCAATCTTCATGTTAAGCTTCCTTATACATTAAGTCTTGATTAAAAAAAAAGAAAAAAAAGTGTGAGATCTTCTCAAGAATTGATCACTAGATATTTTTTTAAATTGGTAATACATTAAACCGTTGTTGAACTATCAATTTTTTCTTTTCGAAAGATTTTTAACTATTTTTTTATTTTAAAATGATTTTTAACTAATATAATTTGTTTCATAAGGCCAATAAATTATATTTGTTTTAAAAACCCTTTAAATTATATCATTCTTGTTTCATAAGATCCTTTTTTGACCGTTAGATTTAAGAATGAATTTTTTTCGGAGTTTAATATTAACTACAAAATTCACTTGAGTTTTGTTACCAATGGTCTCCTTGAAACAAAATTATAATACTATAGTTAAGGCGTTTTAAAAAAAATAGTTTAGGGTTTTTTAAAAACAAAAGTTGATAGTTTAAGTCTTTTCAAATGCGTTATGTACTTTTTCATGGAGTAGGGTAGTGCAGATCAACCAATGGCTCTTTTTCCAAAGTGTTAAAGGGAGCAGTAATGATGCATAAATTATTATACATTAATAGGGTTGTTCGCGAGGTTTGGAGATTATCGAACACGAGAAAAAAAAAAAATCGAAAATAGCAGATTGACTTTTTTATTTTTTTGAGCCAGGTTTTTTTTTTGATATGAACACAGATATTACGAATTAATCGCCTTGAAAGCCGTATAGAATGAGAAATGAGCCAAGAATAATGGATTTAAATATGTAATAAATTTAATTATTAATTTATTTTTGTATTCAATAAATTGTATTATAGATTATTGATATCGTTGCAATTTATATTGAATATATCATATAAATATTTTTGCGAGATATTATAATATTTACTTAGTATTTGTGATTTATAATTATCGAAATCATAAAAATTCTCAAATTGCAATTCTTGGCGTCCTTACTCTCTCTCACCAACTCCATCGTTTACATAATGTCATGCATAGTCGATTTGAATGGAAAATTCCGTAATATATTTTTAAATGTATTTTATTATTTTTTTAAATACACTATTGAGAATTCTTTAGGCTATTTTATTATTTTTTAATATTTATTATCCTATCATGTAATATGTTTTAAATACCACTATTGAAGATGTATTGAATGTATGTGTGAATTTTTGTGTGGGTGCACCAATATTAACTTTTGAAAATTGTGATTAAAAAGAAAAATGAGGGAGTGATAGAAAAAAAGAAAGAGAAAAAGGTAAAAAAAATCCGTTTCTTGATTACGTTGCCATTTGGCCCGATTATGTAATCTGAAAACCCATTAGATAAATGCGAAAAAATTAAATTTTGTATCATTAGAGAGGAAGTTTGGGTATGGACACTCCAATTTTAAAATAACAAACTTTAGTTGAACACAGATAATTTTAAATGTCGTTTTAGTAAAATCTGGTAAAACAGTCTTTAATCCCAATCATATTTGTTTAACACAAAATGCACTTCAAATAATACACAACAATTAATGTATTTTAATAAAAAGTTTAATAATAATTAAATATCGTTGAAGGTCTTGTAATCTGATTAGATGCAATATAATTATTTACCATGTCCATATTACAAACCTTGGTTAAAATGGAATAAAACCTTCTTTAAAGGTAGATGTATGAAATTATTATAATGAACTCAACAATACTTTTTTATAACCATTCCATATATTACAAATATAAAGTTCATTTTGATGTGGCCGTTTTGTGGTTAATTTAGAGGATGCATCATATTATCACGTTTATTTTATTGATGTGTTATTTTTTATTGATTTGTAGTTAATATATAGCAATGGTATGACGTTTTTAATTAAAATTACAATAATTAAGATTTGAACCTTACCAACTCGTACATCATATTTATATACAAGTGAACTAAACCCACTAAACTATGTTGAAATTTTAGCAAACCCACCAATACAAACTATGATTTTATTCTGTGAAACCCACTTAGAACCTAATTTTTCTAGCCAACTTTTTCGCGATTTTTCATGTCTGCCTGGCATGATTTTAAAAAAAATTTTAGTTAATTTTATATACTAATCACAATATTTTTCCCATTCTTCATTTGGTTTTATGAATTATTTCTTATCGATTCTCGAATTTTTTTGTCTAAAGAAAGATAAAAAAAAATACTCAAATTTACGTTAGGGATTGCATTGAAGCAATTGCAAAATAGTAGAAATTGACCTAATAATTTTATTCGATAGCTTTAAGCTTAAGTATACTAATATGCATCCTAAAAAATTCATTTCAATTAATTTACAAGTAGCGATAAAAGATTTTTAAATTTTGTTTACAAATTTTATTACTAAATATTTAAACAAAAAAAATAAATCTCTACATGAGATATTAGGATTTATCATATTTAATTCCTTAAGTAGTACTATCCTTAGTATTCCATCAATCATTCTCATTTTTTGTAAAGACAATTTGATAAAATGGCATATGGAAGAAAAAGAGTTGAAAATGTTGTTCCTACATTACAAATTTTAATATGATTATTGTTAATAGAATATTGAATTTATGGACTAATGCTAAATTAAGATTGCATCAAATTAGGATACTACAATTTATACTACATAATTGTTTGCAAACACAAATTATAGAAGTGTATTTCATATGAGCAGGATAAAAAACATGAATTTTATCGATTTTATTATTGTAAAAAGCTATATTTATTATGTAAAAACTTTTGTTGTTTAAAATATAAAATATTTTTTACTACGTTAATTATTTTTGTACATCTCGATGTAATAGTTATTCTTCTAGTGAAGTTTTTTGTATGTAGCAGTGATCTTAAAATAACTGAGTTCATGCGTAGCAGAATTATATAAGTTTTTCCAAATTATAGGCTTATAGCTTTTAAACCACACTTATTTTTTTTAAACAAAAGCATTTGTAGGGTGTTTGTGAACTCAACAAAGTACTTAACTTAAAATTAGTTTCTTCAAAGCTGCATGGACCAACTTTAACAACTTAATTGTGATTCTACTTATTATATTGGTAGACTGCCTGCAAACTCTATTCAAAAAGTAAAGCTCTTATTTTTTTTTAAAAATTGTGTCTAATATTTTTAAAATAAATATTTTTCAATCACTTTTAGAGTTTGCAAACAAACACTAAATATTATTACAATTTTGTTCTCATCTATTTTAACAAATTTTTTTTTAAAAATTGGTAAAATATATACAAGAATATTTTGTAGAATTATAGAAAAAATAATTTGTTTTGCAAAACACTCAAACTTAAACAAAATCAATTAAAAATATTTTATTTTGAAATACTACTACCTATTTCTAAATTGTACTGCAAAAATCAATTTTAATCACTTTAATAGAACACTGTTATTTATAAACACACCCTACTTGTATTGTATTTCATAATAACTCTGGGCAATAAATAAATGTAAAAATTAGTTGAGTTTTATATTTACAAATTTTATAAATAAATATAAAAAAATTAGTTGGAGTTTTATATTTACAAATTTGAACTTTGGTTTATTTGATAACTATTATTCAGGTAGAAATATTCATATATTCATATATATATATATATATATATATCTTTTATCACCAATTGTGAAGAAATATCTGTTATCTCAATTTTCTTGATTGATTAAATTTTTAATTTTACATTTATACCACCCAAATTTTTATTATCTTTCATTATATATACAGCATATCTCCATTCACAGTGTAATTTTCCCTTCTCTTCTCTTTCTTTTCCCCCAATTCTCTGCGATCACCAATCGCCCAGAAAAACCCTCTCTGAAAACCCTAAGGAAATAACGATCGTAATATTGTAGATACATACAAATTTCATCCTCCCATTCGTTTTTATACGCTTTCTCCAAATCCTTCAAAATTTCAACCGTCCGATCCTCCCATATCCCATTATTCCTTGGTGCTCTCACACCCTGTTCGCTCTTATTTTTTTGATCGATTTTTTGGAGGCGCTGAATCGGTCGATTCATCAATTGACTGGATTAATTGTTGAATCGAGGGAATGATCATTTGGTTGATCTTAAAAATATGAAGTTGAAGCGAAGGAGGGCGCTTGAAGTGGTCAGTGAAAATCATTTTTTTGTGCTCGATCATCTTGATATTGTGTTTGAATTTCTCAGTAGTGCGTACTGCTTAGGGTTAATTCTTTTGGCTTCTCTTTGTTTTGGGTAGTGTAGTGTTAGTGTTGCATTGTTTTCGTTCTGATGTGACCAGGCAATGCTATTCGATGAATTGAAACATTATTTTGATTTTAGTTATAAAGTATTCCTTAATTCAAAGTTACTATGTTTTAGGTTAGCTGTTTCTTTTTTACAAATCTTCAGGGTTTACTAGTGATATTCGCCTGTACTGGTTATATTGGATTAACAAATTTGATTAGGCTTTTTAATCCCAGAGAAATTTGAGCAGTTTATGTTTTGGGATTATTTCTCTTGAAAATGTTGTTTATTGGTATGACTATTTTCTCAAAGGCCTTGATAAGTTCAAAACTGATCAGCAATTTCTTTTAAGTTCTGGTAATTTCTTTTTGTATTGGTTATTGATTTAAAATCATACAGTTAATTTTACGTTAATAGAGTGATTTAAAATTTGGCATTCATCAAACATGTCATATTGTATTTCTTTATAGAATTGCCAAACATTTCTATATTTAAAAAACTTGGATGTATATAATATACCTCATTTGCAACCCCCTGATGTGATGCCCAATGTTGGTAAAAAGAAAAAAATTTCAAAACAATTTCCTGTGTTTTAACATTTCATTTCATATTCAGAAATTTATCTTGAAAGGACCACCTGCTGATGATCTCTTTTTTTTTTTTTTTTTAAGTTTTCATCTTTGAGTTTTCCGATTATTGGTTCAGTATCAGTTGTTTCCATTATATGTGAAAATGCTAGGTATTCTTTGTGGTTTTAGTTTCTGTCAAAAGAACTAGTAATAATACATGAACAAAGATTAGTGTGAAGTTTATTTTGATTTACTTAATAATAGTAACTTTCCCTCGCATTACAGTGTTCTTTTGCTTTTCCCATTTACTGTATTTAGATTTAGACTTCCCCATAACATGTTAATTTCCCGAAAATTTTTCCAATGCACTATATCTTTAATTTTCCCATTTATTTATTTATTTTTCTTTCTTTAAGTATCATGATATCAATAACTTTTAAAATTCTGGTGATGAATCTTCCTTCTATTTTTGTAGCCCATGAAGATTAAATCCTTTCATCACCAATGTCATTCTATACACCACTGGAGAAAATAGAAGAACCGCTGAAAAGTTTTTTCTTGGGAGTTTGATAAGGTGCGTTATCTCCTGCCAGCTATGTTAGACTGTTAGTTTTATTTTTACTTTCGTGGCGCTCATGGTCTAAATGCAGGGAGATTTTTCATCATTGGGTCTAGATTTGTTTTTAATCATTTTGATACCTTATTTTTTGAGAAATACATTAAACCAAGGAAGGATTTGCAACTTGAAGACAACTTTCTAGAATCAGATCCCCATTCCCCGGGATGCTGTTCTGCAGATTCTCCGTGTCATTAGAGGTAACATTAGAGAACTGCACCAATAAGCATTTCTACAAGCTCTTATGAGGTATGTGTATTTACTTTAGTTGCTCTTGCTCTAGAGGCATACATGGTTTTACACTTTATTCAAGTCATAGTAAAAAAGTTACATGCATCTAGTCAATCATTTTGTTTCAAGAACAGCTGATTTTACTTTTGCAGCATGCACACTAAATTGTGTTTTATAAAAATCCCTTATTGGGTATTAATATCTGATCAGCATCACCTAATGTGAATTGCATCCTGTATCATACAACTTAACCATGGCATTAGATTTTTGTTGGGTGAAATATGTTTGAGGTGTTTGTAGTGATATGTAATGAAAGCCATTTGAGATAAATATCCATCCTTGGCCCCCACAACAACCATGATGTGATGGACACACTGTAGGGGTGTGGTTGATCTAAAAAAAGTGATGAGGCATGGGTTTGGCAGCTCTTCTTGAAGATGGGTTGGGGCGGGCTTTTGTTTGGACAACCAAATCAAATTAAAAGTGGGTAACCCGATATCATAGGTTATGTTTGTTCCTTGTATCCACAGATGGTGCGTTTGTTCTTGCTTATGACCCTAGATCGATAGGGTTTTGACATCAATGAAATTTTAGAAACTGGTTTGAGCCTGAAAAAATGCATTTTTGCATTAGGTGCTTAAAAATTGTTGATGAATGGGAAGGTTATTTTATCATTTTTGATAACCCTTAAATATAGTAGCATTTAGACTGTCCTTCAGTTCATGCATCTTTTGTCCAAAAATTTCTTTTCTCTTAGGGATTCTGTGGCTATGTTGGATATTTTTCATGTTATTTCAGTTTTATATGGTTGTACTTTCGATTTTTTGCAGCATCACTTGTCATCTCTGCTTGCTTCCACTGATCACGGATGTTGCAGCCTGCCTGCAAACATTGGCTGCTTTTTGAAGAAATCTATTGGAAAGTACATTATAAGAGATGTTCTTTGAATTCAAGGTTGTTTTTTTTGCCCAGGGTTGGGGTGGTAAGGAAGAAGGTCTTGGGTTGATTCCATGTGCTTTACAAAACATATCTGACCCAATTGCTCTTGAACTGGGTAGCACTCTGCATTTTGAATTTTATTCTGTGAATGAATCTTCGACTGAACCCACTTCTTCGAGCAGCCAACACGGGGTTTACAAATCATACACATACCGAGTGAATGCAAGAAAAGAATCTGATCTTGAGCTTTAAATGAGTTAGTTTTTAGAATATAAAGTTCCCCAGAATTTAAGGTTCTCTCTTCTGACAAGGCTGCGGTTTGCTAGGGCTTTTTAGCTTCCTAGAAGCAAAGGCAGCAATATACCTGTATCCGCCTCTATGCTTTTACGTAGTACTTGTTCAAGCATGTAGTGATACTGATGATCTGGTTTCTTTCTTCAATGCTGAGCCAGTTTATCAATGAGTTGGTTACAATGTTAAGCTATGAAGATGCCGTTCAGAAAAAAAAATATGAATTTTAAGTCTTCTCTCCTTGGTTTTGCTCTATGTCAAGATAGATCCGCCCAGCCTACTGTATTGACTGCTGTAACAACAGGAGGCCACCGTAAAAATTCTCTAGCCTTATGCAGAAGGCTATTGGTTCAGTTGTTAATAATTCATCAACGTGGTCTGTAGTTTTGCTGAAGCTCTATTATCTCTTGTTACAGTTTTGGTGTCATCATCATCTGGTTGCTCAGCCATCGTGAAGCAGGATTCATCCCCACTCTTCTACCTCTGTTAAAGGATACAGATCCTCAGCACTTGCATTTGGTTAGTACGGCTGTACATGTTTTAGAAGCTTTTTATGGATTACAGCAATCCAGCTGCTGCTCTCTTTAGCGATTTGGGTGGTCTGGATGATACTATATCACGCCTAATGGTGGAAGTTTCTCATGTTGAAAGTGGTACAAAGCAACAGAATACTTCCACTGATATTGAAAGTTCAGAGTATGGTGGTACTAAAAGTAGTTGCAGATACTTCTGCTGAGCTTGATAGTCTTCAGCCTTTTTATTCTGAGGCATTGGTTTCATATCACCGTGGGTTATTGATGAAAGCCCTTATTGCGAGCTATTTCACTAGGGACTTATGCTCCTGGGACAACAGCTCGTATGTATGGTACAGAAGAGAGCTTATTGCCACATTGCTTGTGTATAATATTTAAAAGGGCAAAGGATTTTGGAGGTGGGGGTCTTTTCACTTGCAGCTACTGTTATGAGTGACCTTATTCACAAAGATCCTACATGTTTTCTGTGCTAGAAGCAGCAGGTCTTCCTTCGCCTTTATGGATGCTATTATGGATGGTGTTCTTTGTTCTATGGAGGCTATTGCTTGTATCCCACAGTGTCTTGATGCCTTGTGTTTGAAACAACAATGGTCTTCAGGCTGTGTGAAAGAACGTGAGTCGTTAAGGTGCTTTGTAAAAGTTTTTTTTACTTCCAAACAGTACCTCGAGCTCTTGCTGCTGATACTTCAGGATCATTGTCTAGCGGCCTGGATGAACTAATGGACATGCTTCCTCATTATGTGGGTCCAGGAGTGAAATGCTGATTGAAATACTGCCGAAGATTGCAAAAATTGATCTGGGCTCGACTCAGCTTCTATATCTACAGATTGCGAAAGCAGCTCTCAACCTGTTCCTATGGAAACTGAATATGAGAATAAAGATGTACTTTCAATGGATGATAGTGATACATGTAAGGCTGGAAGTTCTGGCAGTCAACAGACATAGTCCCTGATGCATCAGTAGTAGTAAATGTGGAATCTTTTTGCCTGATTGTATAAGCAATGCTGCTTTCGGCTTCTTGAAACAATCCTTCAAAACTCTGATACTTGCCGAATTTTTTATTGACAAGAAGGGAATTGAGTGTGTCTTGCAATTGTTCTCTTTGCCTCTGATGCCTCTTACAGTTTTACTGGTCAAAGCATTGCTGTTGCATTCAAGAACTTCTCCCCTCAGCATTCTGCATCACTTGCTCGTGCAGTATGTTCTTTCTTGAGAGAACATCTGAAGTTAACTGATGAACTTGAGTTCAATTAAGGGATCAACTTGCTCAAGTGGAAGCTTCTCAGAGAATGAAGATCTTGAAGTGCCTCTTTTCGTTGGAAGGGATCTTGTCTCTTTCTAATTCTTTGTTAAAAGGGGCCACTGCTATGATCTCTGAATTGGGTTCTGCAGATGCTGATGTATTAAAGGATCTTGGAAAGGTTTATAAGGAAACTTTATGGCAAGTATCATTGTGCTGTGAATTGAAAGGTTGAAGAGAAACCAAATGCTGAGGGGGAACCTGAAAGTGTAGATACAGCAGGTGTGTCTAATGTGGCTGGAAGGAGAGTGATGATGATGCTAATATTCCATCTATTAGATACATGAATCCGTCTCTATCAGAAATGGTTCTCACTCACAGTGGGGAATTGAACGGGACTTCATATCTGTGGTTCGTTTCTAGTGAAGTTTTCTAGCCCATTTCCAGTAGACATAGTTTGGCCCGTCTTCGAGGTGGCAGGGAATGCTAGGCATTTGGAAGCCTTACAAGTTGATCCTGAAGCAGGAGCAAGTAGTAGTGCAGAGGCTCCTCCACCTGGAATGAAGAAGAAGAGTCCTGAAATACTGGTTTCTGATAACCTTAACAAGCTTGCTTCAACCATGCGCTTTCTTCCACGGGCGCTTTTGTTAAGGGTTTTACTTCACCAAATCGTCGAAGGACTGAAACTGGATCCTTAAGTTCAGCTTGAAAAGTATCGAACCGCCCTTGCAAAGTATTTTTGAGGCTCTGGGTTTCTGGGGTACACAAAATCTGATTTTGTTGATGTCTTCGCTGTCAGTCAAGTGCGTTATCTCGGGAAGGTGGTTGATGACATGGCGGCTCTTACATTTGATAGTAGGCGGCGAACTTGTTACACTGCAATGATTAACAAATTTTATGTCCATGGAACCTTCAAGGAGCTTCTTACAACTTTTGAAGCCACGAGTCAGTTATTGTGGACTGTTCCTTGTGCTATTTCCACATCAGGTACTGATAATGAAAAAGTGGTGAAGGAAGCAAACTTTTCTCATAGTTCATGGCTACTTGATACATTGCAGTCTCATTGTCGTGAGTTAGAGTATTTTTGTGAATTCTGGGTTATTATTGTCGTCAACATCAGCATCTCAGTCTCAGCTCCTTGTTCAGCCCGTTGCAGTTGGTCTCTCCATTGGGTTGTTTCCTCTTCCTAGAGACCCAGAAGCATTTGTTCGTATGCTGCAGTCTCAAGTGCTGGATGCAATACTTCCTGTTTGGAACCACCCAATGTTTTCCAATTGTAGCCCTGGTTTCATTACTTCCATCATTTCACTAATTACTCACGCCTACAATGGTGTTAGTGATGCGAAACAAAATCGAATGGATTTTCTGGAACAGTGAACCAACGATTTGTTCCACCTCCTCCAGATGAAGCTACAATTACTACCATTGTTGAGATGGGCTTTAGAGAGCAGCAAGGGCGGAGGAGGCGCTGAGGCGCAGTGGAAACAAATAGTGTTGAGATGGCAATGGAGTGGTTGTTTAGTCATGCCGAAGATCCTGTGCAGGAGGATAATGAATTAGCTCGTGCCCTGGCCTTATCCCTCGGAAGTTCAACAGAAACACCTAAAGTTGATGGTACTGATAAGTCTGTTGATGTCTTGACAGAAGAGGGACAGGCTTAAAACCTCCTCCTGTTGATAACATCCTTGGTGTGGCGATGAATTTGTTTTCAGGGTTGTGATTCGATGGCATTCCACTTACAGATTTGCTAGGGACATTGTGCAGCAGGAGCAAAGGGAAGATCGCATTTAAAGTAATATCTTATCTTGTTCAGCAGCTAAAGCTTTGCCCACTTCTCGAAGGATAGCTGTGCATTGGGTATGATCTCGAGATACTTTAGCATTGCTTCTTTCAGAGGATGGGAGTACTCGAAATTGCTGCGAAAATGGGGTTGTCTGTATTGCAGTTGATATTTTTGATGAGCTTTATGGACAAGACAGAAGCTTTCAAAAGAGCTCCAAGTGCCTAAGTGCATCAGTGCTTTACTTCTTATCTTGGATGATTTGGTGCAATCCAGGCCTAAGATATCTGGTGATGCTGATGAAGGAACCGTTCCAGGATCTTTATCAGGCTCGTCAGGAAATCAAACATCATCCGAAGCAGCAAAAGAAAAACCAGTGTCTGCTGATGATATTTCCAAGGATGAATCTGCTAAGGGTGGCTTTGCTTTTGAAAAAATTCTTGGAAAACCAACAGGTTATTTGACAATGGAGGAGAGTCGTAAAGTACTTGTGATTGGTTGTGACTTGATAAAAAGACAGGTTTCCCCGATGATTATGCAGGCAGTTCTTCAGCTATGTGCTCGTTTGACTAAATCACATGCCCTGGCTGTGCAGTTCCTTGAGAATGGTGGTATTGTTTCCCTCTTTGGCCTTCCAAAGAGTTGCTTCTTTCCGGGGTATGATACCTTAGCATCTGCCATTGTTCGACATCTTCTAGAAGATCCTCAGACACTGCAAACAGCTATGGAGTTGGAGATACGTCAGACACTGAGTGGAAGCAGGCATGGTGGGCGTGTACTTGCGAGAACGTTTTTGACATCAATGGCGCCTGTTATATCCAGAGACCCAGAGGTATTCATGAGAGCAGTTACTGCTGTCTGTCAGTTAGAGTCATCAGGAGGGAGGTGCATTATTGTTCTATCTAAAAGATAAAGACAAGGAAAAGGAGAAAAAAACCTTCTGGCGTTGACACTGGAGTATCTACAAATGAATGTGTTAGACTTACTGAAAATAAGGCACACGATGGGTCCATTAAGTACTCAAAGCCCACAAAAGGTTTCACCAAATGTTACTCAAGTGATTGATTATCTTCTTGAAATTGTATCGTCTTATCCTTTATACAATGTGGAAGATGGGCAACCCGAGTGCTATGGAGATAGATGAACCTAGTAACAAATTGAAGGGTAAGTCAAAAGGTTGATGACACGGTAAAGATAGGATCTGACAGTCTGTCAGAGAAATCAGCTGCCCTTGCTAAAGTGACATTTGTTCTCAAGTTACTGAGTGATATTATGCTTATGTATGTTCATGTTGTTGGAGTAATCTTGAAAGCGAGATCTGGAGATGTGCCAACAGCGTGGGTCTAGTCATTTTGGATGTCCTGGACAGGGGGAATAGTTCATCATGTATTACATCGTCTTCTTCCCTTGCAGTTGATAAATCTGCTGGCCCCTGATGAATGGAGAGACAAGCTCTCGGAAAAAGCTAACGTGGTTTCTGGTTGTTTTGGCTGGCCGCTCTAGTGAGGAAGGAGAAGGGTGGTGAATGAACTTGTGAAAGCATTATCTTTATTTACAAATGTTGAGAGCAATTACTCTAACAGCAGCTTATTACCTGATAAGAAAGTCTTTGCTTTTTGTTGATCTGGTGTATTCCATTTTATCTAAGAATTCTTCGTCTGGCAACTTACCGGGTTCTGGATGTTCACCTGACATTGCAAAAAGCCTGATAGATGGAGGTATTGTGCATTCCTGTCGGGTATTCTCCAGGTAATTGACTTGGACCACCCTGATGCAAAAAAGTTGTGAATCTGATACTCAAGTCGTTGGAAAGCCTGACAAGAGCTGCCAATGCTAGTGATCAAGTTTCCAGAGCAGATACACTTAATAAGAAAAAAAATAAATGGTACAATTGGAAGGTCTGATGCTCAACTTGTTAGTGCTACTGGTTCTCAAGAATTACAATCTACTGAAAACAGAAACTCTGAACATGATCTTACGGGCAAAGCGATGGATCTGAAGCTCTGCCCTAGATATTTCTCAAGATGATGGTGATGGAATGCAAACCCGAACCATTCTGTGGAACAAGAGATGAGGATTGAGGATCCAACCACTGATAATTCTTTGGATCTTGGGGTGGACTATATGCGTGAAGATATGGAAGAAAGTGATGCCTTGCAATACTGATCAAATCGATATGGCTTTTTCATGTCGAGAATAGAGGAGATGATGATATGAATGAAGAGGAGGGATGATATGGGTGATGATGGTGAGGATGATGTGATGGAGATGAGGAAGATGAAGATATAGGTGAAGATGGCACTGGTTTAATGTCCCTGGCTGATACAGATGTGGAAGACCATGATGATACTGGCCTGGGAGATGAATACAATGATGACATGGTCGATGAAGAGGATGATGATTTCCACGAAAACCGTGTCATTGAGGTTAGGTGGAGGGAAGCACTCGATGGATTAGATCATTTGCAGGTTCTTGGGCAACCTGGAACAGGTGGAGGCCTAATCAATGTCTCGGCTGAAGCCTTTGAAGGTGTGAATGTTGATGACTTCTTTGGAATTGTAGATTTTTTTTGGCTTTGGCGTCGTCGTCAGGCTAATAGAACTTCCTATGAGCGTTCAATTACAGATGGGAATGGTCTTCAACATCCTCTCCTTTCAAGGCCATCAAATTCTGGTGATTTGGGTTCAATGTGGTCATCTGCTGGGAATTCATCCCGGGATTCAGAAGGCCTTTCTGCTGGTAACCTTGATCTAGCCCATTTTTATATGTTTGATGCTCCTGTTCTTCCTTATGACAATGCACCAACTAATCTATTTGGTGATCGGCTGGGTGGTTCTGCACCACCCCAATTAGCTGATTTTTCTGTTGGTTTAGAGTCCTTGCGTGGATCAGGTCAAGAGGCCAGGTGATGGTCGGTGGACTGGCGATGGTCAACCCAAGGTGGTGGTCAGGCTGCTGCAATTGCTCAAGCAGTTGAAGAGCAGTTCATTTCTCAATTAAGCAATAGTGTTCCTGCTGAAAATTCTTGGGAAAGGCTTCCACAGAACCCAATAACAGAAAGGCGGAGGGAGGAGAACCTGTCATGGCTACTGATGATACTCAACTGGCTGTAGAGGTTGATACAACTGATACTAGCTTAATATTCATCACCATATTAATATCAAACGTCAAGATAATCAACTAACTGAACTTTTTCAAATGTCTCAGGAAATCAACCCACAGGTTGCTGCTGAACAAGCAGGGCGAAGGCCAAGACATGCAGTGTTATTGAGAATGATAGCATGGAAACTGGCGATGGAAATGCTATTACCAGAGAGGCGTTGGAGGCATCTTCAGGTTTGGCTGCCCATGATGGCGTGGATAGGTCTCCAAATGGAGTTCTAAATTCTTCTACTATGCCATCTCCACGAGAGGGTTCTGGTGGTGATCAAGCTGCTTCCGTTCAGAAAGTAATGATGTTGATATGAATGTTACTGATGCTGATGGAGAGCAGACTGGCCCCGGACTACTAATCAATCTAGAGGAGCCAACAGAACAGCAAAATGGTTTGGTTTGTCCAAGAGGCAGGCCAGGCAGAGGAAAGTAATTTGAATAATGAGACCTCCATTGCAAATGGTATAGATCCAACGTTTTTTGGAGGCGCTTCGGAAGATCTTCGTGCTGAGGTTCTTGCCCTTGCAGCAAGCTCAGTCTGCTCCAGCTCCTACTTATGCACCTCCTAGAGTTGAAGACATTGATCCAGAGTTTTTAGCTGCTCTTCCTCCTGATATTCAAGCTGAAGTTCTTGCTCAACAGCGAGCAGAGGATTGAAACAGAGTTCAGAAGGACAACCAGTTGATATGGACAATGCTTGATTATTGCCACTTTTCCTGCTGATCTCTGGCGAGGAGGTATGTGTCTTAAAACTCTACACATCATGACTTGGCTTAGAGCCTGTTTTGCTAAGCTTATTGTAAACATCTTATAAGCTCTCTAACATCTTGCAATTGTTTCAAGAGCTTATATAATGTAACTTCTAAGTAGCTTAAATTTTTTAAAATTTTGGCTAATAAAACTTATAAGGTCTTTAATAATTTGAGATAAATTTTTTTTTAATTTTTAGTATTAATATAAAATAATTATTTTTTATGTATATGGGGTTGGTGATGGAGGAATGGGGGTGGGGTGATTTTTTTTTTTTTGGGGGAGCATATAAGCTGAAAAGAGCTTATTTTAAGATCTTATAAGTGGTTACACATCATTCTTACCAATGACTTCTAGAGAGCTTATCATATCGTAAATAGCTTATTGTTGTTTTTTACCTTTTAAGGAGCTTATAATCTCAGCCAAATGGGTCCTTAGCTTAAGTTACTTGCTCTATTATTTACTCGCTCTATTATTTACTCGCTTTATTTGTGTCTACTAGGTGCTTTTGACTTCTTCTGAGGCACTATTATCTGCGCTGCCATCTCCATTACTTGCGAAGCACAAATGCTGAGACAGGGCAATGAGTCACTATCATGCTTTCGCAGTTTGTTTGGAAATAGCCAGAGACTTAACACTAGGGGAAATAGGTTTGGTTTTGATAGGCAGACTGTTATGGACAGAGGTGTTGGAGTCACTATTGGGCGGAGGGCTTCTTCTGTTGCTGAAATTTGAAGTTGAATGAACTTGATGGAGAACCACTTTTTGGATGCTAATGGCTTGAAAGCATTAATTCGTCTGTTACGACTGGCACAGGTAGTTAATGCAATCCATTGAACTATGCTCTAAGTTGACCAAAGTGAATGTTTTTGTAATATATTCCTTGATAATATATTAAGATTTAATGTTTCTGAGATGTGAAGCGCTTTTTTTTTTTTAAAGTTGATAGCTTGATCACTAATTGGGGAACCAAACACTTCCAATTTTGCTTTTAGCCTCTTGGGAAAGGTCTGCTGCAGCGACTTTTTGTTGAACTTGAGCTCGCACAATGAAACAAGAGCAATACTTGTTCGCCTTCTGCTTGATATGATAAAGCCCGAGACGGTGGGCATTGTTGGTGGTGTAACTTCAAATGAATACACAGAGGCTTTACGGATGTCAGTCTGATGTTGTTTATGGCGATCTCAATTATGTGATGGTACTTCTTGCTTTACTGATAATTTATCATTTCATTTCTCTCTTTGTGTTAGATCTCACGAATGATTCTGGTTTATTCAGGCGTTCCTCCACTAGTTTTTATGAAGGGTACTAGAGATTCTGACCTATCTGGCTCTTAATCATTCTGGTGTTGCCAGTCTTCTATTCCATTTCGATGGCCCAAATCTCCTGATTTTGCATGTATAAACCATTCAGAAGGAAAGTATGGAAAGGTAAGGATAAAGTCACTGGAGAAAGCTCAAAAGAAGCGAGGATGTTCCTTGAAATTGCTTCTTAGACTTCTAAGCGAACCACTATTTTTACGGAGTATTGCTCACCTTGAACAGGTATGCACTCTTATGTCTAAAATAATCTTGTCTGAGATCTGCTTGAATACCAGCTTTGCTGAATTGTTACATTTTTTATTCCCCCTGGAAGGTTATGGGTCTTCTGCAAGTGGTGGTGTATGCTGCAGCATCTAAGGTAGATACTCAGTCTAATGCTGAAGAAACTGCACCTCCCTCTGAAACCCCTTCTGCAAATGAAACCACCAATGACACTCAGAAAGATCCTCACGTATCGGGAATAGAATCTAATCCCCTTGGGGAAAGCACCAGTGCTCAGAACTCCAAATCAGATGGTCAGAAAAGCATTAGGACTTATGATATTTTTTTACTGATGCCACAATCAGACTTGAGTAATCTCTGTGGTCTTCTTGGGCATGAAGGGTACTTTTCTCATATTCTTTATTTACTATCTATTAAAAGCAATGCCAGAACATTAATCTGTTTTGTATGTGAATTTTTAGGCTTTCTGACAAAGTTTACACACTAGCTGGTGGCGTTCTGAGGAAGCTGGCCTCTGTAGCTGCTGTTCATCGGAAATTTTTTCACCTTGGAGCTTTCAGAGTTAGCCCATAGGTTGAGCAGCTCAGCTGTAAACGAACTTGTAACTCTTAGGGATACAAACATGCTGGGCTTGAGTGCTGGATCCATGGCTGGGGCTGCTGTTGCCCGTGTTCTACAGATTCTGGAGCTCACTTACTTCAGTTGGCAGTGAAAGTGCAAAGGACAAAGTGAATGATGAGGAAATGGAAGAGCATGCTACCATGTGGAAGTTAAATGTTGCATTGGAGCCACTATGGAAAGAACTAAGTGAATGCATTAGTACAATGGAATCAGAGTTGAATCAAACCTCCCAATCTTTAGTTGTGTCGAACATTAGCATTGGGGAGCAGATACAGGGCTCTTCTCGGCTTCTCCCCCTCTCCCCCTGGAACTCAGAGACTCTTACCATTTATCGAGGGGTTTTTGTCCTTTGTGAAAAACTACAGGCTAATATTTCAACGTTGCAGCAAGATCATTCCAATGTGACAGCCAGTGAAGTGAAAGAGACTGGTGGGAGTTCAAGTTCTTTATCTGTTAAAAGCTTGGATTCTTTCAGGATGTTCGATGGTTCTGTCACATTTGTAAGATTTGCTGAGAAGCACCGTCGCCTTCTGAACGCCTTTGTGAGGCAGAATCCTGGTTTATTGGAAAAATCACTCTCAATGATGCTTAAAGCTCCTCGATTGATCGATTTCGACAATAAAAGGGCTCATTTTCGATCCAGGATTCGACAGCAGCACGACCAGCACCTTTCAGGTCCTCTCGTATTAGTGTTAGGCGTGCATACATTTTGGAGGATTCATATAACCAGCCGAATCGACCAAGTCAAGACCTTAAGGGAAGGTTGAATGTGCATTTTCAAGGTGAAGAGGGGTATAGATGCTGGTGGTTTGACTTCGGGGAATGGTATCAGTTATTATCGAGGGTCATCTTTGACAAAAGGAGCTTTGCTTTTCACCACTGTTGGAAATAATGCAAGCGTTTCAGCGAATCTAATTCCGTCTATCAAACTGAACACCTCTCTTATTTCAGATTAAGTAGGCGTGTGGTAATTATCATCCTTGAGATCAGAATAATTTTTCACCTTTTGTTTAATGTGGTTTTATTTGTAACATTTGTGATACAATCTGTTTGTAGGTCGCCAAGGCACTTTTTGATGGACAGCTGCTTGATGTATATTTCACTCGCTCCTTCTATAAGCATATCCTTGGTGTGAAGGTGACTTATCATGATATAGAGGCTGTTGATCCAGATTATTATAAAAATTTGAAATGGATGCTGGAGGTAAGTTGTGAGCAAGAGGTGATTTCATTTAGCATAATAATTCATGAATTAGTTTATAATTGCTTCGTCTCTTCTTCATCTGCAGAATGATGTGAGTGACATACCTGATCTGACATTTAGCATGGATCCAGATGAAGAAAAACACATCCTTTATGAGAAGACAGAGGTATGACCAATTAATCTTCTTTCATTGTGAATTTCTCAATACAAATAGTTTAGTTTTTTTATCCATAGACTGCAAACTCAATTCTATTTTTTCTGCTATTCTTATACGAGAAGGTTACTGATTATGAGCTCAAAGAGGGAGGAAGGAATATAAGAGTGACGGAGGAAACAAAGCACGAATATGTAGACCTTGTTGCTGATCACATTTTGACGAATGCTATCCGGCCTCAAATAAATTCGTTCCTGGAAGGTTTCAACGAATTAGTACCACGGGAACTTATATCTATTTTCAATGATAAAGAACTTGAATTGTTGATTAGTGGTCTTCCGGAAATTGACTGTAAGTTGGCATGCCTTATTTGATTATCAAATGCTATTATTGTGGAATTTCTCAATGACTTTGATGTCTTTGTAGTGGCTGATCTGAAGGCCAATACCGAATGTACCGGTTATACAGCAGCATCTAGTGTTGTTCAGTGGTTCTGGGAAGTAGTTGAGGCATTCAACAAGGAAGATATGGCAAGATTGCTCCAATTTGTCACTGGAACCTCAAAGGTGATTCTTTTTGAAACTTGGGTTGTCTTTATTTCCTTAATTGTCTGTAAATTAAGCAAGAGACTAAGGATGTCTTTGCAAAAATTATAGCTTTGAAGAATTTATTTAAGTTAGTGATTATGGGAAAAGTGATAAGTAGTAGAAGTTGATAGTTTTTTCAAAAAAAATTCGAAGAAAAGTTGATATTGTTTGAAAAAAAAGTTAAAAGTATTTAAAAAAGACTAATAAGTTACTAAAAGCAGCCCTTTGAAGCTTTTAGCTTATAGCTTTTGAGAGCTTATTTAATCTAATAAAAGAGAAATAAAACACTCCAAATTACTTTTGCACACAATTCTAAGTGACTATAATCACTAATAATTTTTTGCAAACACCCCACACCCCCTAAGAAGGTGTTTGCAAACTCTATAAAGTTGAGTACAATCACTTTTTTCCAGAAGCTACCTCTCACAGCTTTTGAAAAGATAAGGTGATTCTGGAAGCTGTTTCTAGAGTTAGCAAACACACCTAAGCCATATTTCCTAGAGATTCCTGAATCACTGATTTAAATTGTTGGTTTTTTAGGTTCCATTAGAAGGCTTCAAGGCACTGCAAGGCATATCTGGTCCACAGAAGTTTCAGATTCACAAAGCTTATGGAGCTCCTGAGAGACTACCGTCTGCTCATACCTGGTAAATATATATGGCATTGAGATGACAAATATGTTTGCTATTACAGTATTATTACTTGAACTGTGGTATTGCTATCGAGTTCCTTACACAGTTCTAACCTTTCCAGCTTTAACCAACTGGACCTTCCGGAGTATTCTACCAAGGAACAACTTCAAGAGCGTTTATTGCTCGCAATCCATGAAGCTAGTGAAGGATTTGGATTTGGTTAAGAGTCCTAATGATGAATATGGGTTCTACACTGCTGCTGAATTCTTCATCGAAACATGTCAGTTCTTTTGTACCTTACGCAGATTGGAATTAAAAATGAAAGCACATTATGCCACTCAAATAATAAATTTTATCTTTGCAGTTATTAAATGCCAATGTGGATCCATTATATGTCAAGTCAGTTCGAAGGAGGGGCCGAACACGTATGTTGATTTCCATGGCTTCTGCCACGAAAGCAAGGAACCGGGCTTCAGATTTTGTCACATTCTGTAGTAGTATATAAGTTGGCAAGTGGGATGGAGGGGGGATGCAAATTTCTAGATTATTATTTTACTCATTTCTTTTAACCTACTCATCGTTTTGGGGGATTAGATAATTTTATATGTCTCTTTCCTAAATTCTTCTAGTGCCCAATTGGCTCTCCTTTTGGGGTACAATATGACAACAGTAATTGATCCAATAAGATATGGAGATATTGGCATTTTATGATTGTTAGATTTCTGGAGTTGCTGATTGAGCACAACTAGACATGCGTTGTACAGGTTCTGGTGTTTGTCTTTTGGTTCAATTTTGTGCTTCTCATGTCCTTGAGAAGCAGTGAAATTTGTTTAACAAACAATGTCAAATGAAATAATATCTTTGTTATCAATGTCGTTATTGAATTCAATAAAAAATATTTTCAAATTGATATTCGTTTTGTTTTAAATTCTCCCAAATATGGTCATTAAAATGCCAAAATCTACATGTTACATTTAAATGACAGACTTGGACGATGACCCGATAAGAATATAGCGTTGCATACGTGTGGAAATCAATAATACATCATGGTAATTTTTATTTTATTCTTCATATTTTTTAAATTATTTTATAACATTATTGCTAATATTTAAAATATAACCCATATACAAATTATTAAACAACTAGTCAAGCTAAAAATGGTGTGATTTAAATATTATTTAAATTTTTACATCTGGGACATTTTATTCTACCTGTGTTTGGTGCGCTGGATAGATTCTTGTTGGTAAGAAAGTGTATCAACAAATATGAACAATTTGTGGGTAAAAGCATGAGTTTACACGTAAGAATATGCTTGTTTTATGGATGGGTCTCATTAGTAATTTTAAAATTTTACTGACTTTTTTATATATTGAATCGTGTAATTATTAATATAAAAAGTAGTTATACATTTTAATATAAATAAATTATATTTTTTAATAAAATAAGTTGCACTATTTAAAATCATAATAAGTTCTTCGATTCACTTGAATGTATATTAACATTAACTTTATAGTCTGATTTGCATTGAACAGTTTGACACTCTTGTTTTGGAAGTTATCGGCGTGGGTGGTGGTATTATTTAATTAATAAGTATACCATTTTGTACAAATAAATTAGACCACTGTTGACTTTTTAATGCTATTAAATTTAACTATGTTTTTTTTTGTTCCTTTATATTCGTGACATCGTCTCCTTATATTTCTAAGCATTTGAGTGATCGATGGCGTGGGACTCCAAATTAAATTACGGTCTGCAATTCCTCCTGCCCCTTCACAAGTCACAACAATCAAATCTAACCATTTTTTTAAAATACGTCTATATTAATACATGATTATAGAATAACATAGAAAATAAATATTGTAAATTTACTTAATTAAAATAGACGGGCAAAAGAAATATCATAAATTTATTCAGATAATAAATATTTTAAATATACTTAGAAGTGTAATTGATAGTGTAGTGAAAATTATATTTGAAAAAAGGAAGATATATGTATTATAAGTATTATACAATGAAATTTGAGAGAATTAAAAATGTACTAAAAATCCTGCTATACATAAATATTTTGATTTGAAATCTCAAAAAATTATTTGGAAAACTCAAAAGAAACAATGTCCAATAAAATACCATGAGTTACCAAAATTTTCAGTATGCTGAACATATTTTTCGATATAGTGAATGGCGTTTCATCCGGTTTAAAAGTTTAACAGACAATTTTGAATGCGACTTCATTAGTAAATTGTTATTTCGTAACTTGCGACATTGAAATAATTGAAAGATCATAAATAAAAACATTGTAATTTATTTTAATTTTTCCAAAATAATTAAATATTTTTTTTTATAGATTTGCAATTTAATATTTTTATCATACATAATTTTTTGTTGTTGTATCTAATAAGCCAAAATTCTGATTAAATATGAAATAAAAAATAGTTTAGTGGAGTAATGGAATTGGAATCACAAGTCTTACAACTGTAGCCATCCTCAAATATTTTGTTTTGTCCGCTCATTTTGGGTGGGACCATTTCAGGGTCTGTTTGGTTTGCCATATACATTGTAAGAAATAAGAATGATTTATATTGGAATAGATTTTGCAAATAAAAACAATTAACTCTTCAACCACGTGGTTAAAAAAATTTGGAAATCCCATGAAATTAGTTAATAATATAAAATTTATATTATTACATTTATAAATTAATATTATAATATTAATTTATAATTATAATAATATTAATTTCATATTATAAATAAATTTCATAATAGAATTTGTAAAAATATTATATTATTATTTTATATTGAATTAATATTTTACTTGTTTATTCAATTCAATCGAAATTGGAAACTGTTAAAAAATATTGAATTGAAGAGAATTAATCATTAATTGACTAAATCAAATAGAAATATTTAATTTTTAATTGATTGGCCATAATTGATTTTTGTCTTATTTAAATTTGCAAAAAATCTTTAAAAAAATTAATTGAAAAATTAGATTTTTTTTTTTGAGTAGCACCACGTATGTTCTCTGATAGAAAAAAAAGTAGGTTTATGGTGTTATAATAAGAAAAGAAAAAAAATGTAAATACATTTCCATCTAGGAACTAGCTGTTTAAATTTAAACAATCCAACTGAAAATATTACTCCCTTCGTCTCAATCTTTACGGAATTATCACTGTTCATAAGAATTTAGTGGAATAGTGATAAAGTGGTGGGGTAAGAAGAGTTGTTTATTAATATTTTATATGATAAAATGATGGATAATTGGGGATAAAAAATATTGTTTATTAATATTTTATGTGATAAAATAATAAAATATGTAAGTAAATTTACCATAAAAATTGAGATAAAAATATGGACTACTTTAGCATAAAGAAAGTGACGCATGGAGTAATTCCTTATTTGCGTTCACACCATTTTGTACATATATTTATAGTAACTATAATCTATACAATATTAATTCCAAATTTCCGAAATACTCCCCTCGGAGTAATAATCTACATATACATTCCATACTGACGCCTAAACCCATTTTCTCTCTCTAGCTTTCTCTCTCTCTCTACACTTCACGCCTCGACTTATTTTTCTGCTCACCAATTTCTCTTGCTCAGGATTCATGTCGGTATGCAATCAAATTCTTATATTATTTTGTTGGTTATTGAATTCCTTTTCATTGGATTTGAGTTGGTATATGTTTTTCCCCTGTTAATATGCATCGGCCAACACTTTTATCATGTTTTGATTGATTTTGATCGATCGCTTTTTTGTTTGGGGCTATGCTTTTCGGAATTAGGGTTTGTTTTTGCGATTGGATGCTGGCTGCTCTGTGATTAAATTTAAATTTCTGTTTTTTTTTTCCCTTTTGGCAATCATCAGGCAGGCAAATTCAATAGATGAACGTTTGCCTTATCCCTACCCGAAAGATAATTTAATTTTAAAAGCAAATCGTAGGAAGATTAAAAAATTTAGCGTTTTTTTATTTATGTATTCCTTGGGATTATTGCTATGTTTATAGAATTTATGTTGATGATAAAGTATTCAGTTTCAAATTTCCTGATTATATCATAATGATGTGACAGTTTGTGCCAAAGAATTAACTTTCTGTGCTATTAGCCGAAAGATAATATAATTAAAAGCAAACTGTAAGAAGATTACGTTTTTTGGCTTTTCTAATTATATATTCCATGGGATTCTTGCTGTGCTAATAGAATTTACATCGATGATAAAGTATACAAGTTCTATTGTCCTGATTATATCATAATGATGTGAATTCAGAAATCTTATTAACTCTTACACGCGTGCTAAGTCCTGTCTTTGCTTCATGATATGCAGACTTGTATATACATCTTATGCATCTATTCAGGTTTCAACTTACTTATGTTGATGTGCACTCTTTAGTTGTTAATTGTCTATGTTAGACAAGGATTACTGTGGATCATAAGGAAGATTATCTCCGGATTTTCTCTGCTTCTTCCTTTGATTTTGTTTTTTTGGTTGGGATATTGGTTGTATCTGGCTAGCATGTTTAGGTTCTCTTTTTTGAACAATCACAACAATATCTTTAGCCTTTTGGTCTGTACATATATTTTGTTCCCTATATTAAAATATTGCCATCAATAATCATACTGTCTAAACCTTTCATGTATTTGAACGTTTCCTCTTGAACAACTCCCTTATGTTTTGACATTTGATATGAAGTGGAATTTAGGAGGGCAGTGGGGAATTTGATGATGCTTTTGATTTGGTGTCAAAGCCTTTTGAGATTTAGAAGGCTTGGTAGGGAAGGTGCCCCGGGGGTGGGAGGTGGTGGTGGTGGTGGGAGAATCCCTATTATGGCCTGCCCCACAATTGATGACATATTTTTCTGGGAAATCTCTCATCAACTTATTAGGTGGTTCTAATTTGAAAGATTACAAACTGATTGAAAAATAAATACTCTTAAAAATTTATAGTTCTGTATGTAATTTGTAAGCCTTGGCTTTTCCAGTTGCAGTATGCAATTCTTTTGGGTGACTAAATATGAGTGCAAACTGAAAATGAGAATGTTGTTGACACACTAGATTAGTGCCAATAGACGAGTAATTAGAGAAACACACTTATTATTATCTGAACATGTGCATATGAGAGCTTTTAGATGCCCCATATAAGTAGGAAGCAAATCATTAACTTAAATTGAACGGAGAATGTGAAGACTTAAAAAGTTAAAATGAACTGTTTAAAATGAAATGATACTTTTAATATATAAGTGAAAACATGTGTATAGAAAACAATGGCGAGATATGATCCATATAGCCGATCCCAGCTAATGGGGTAAAAAACTAAAAACATAGTTTGTTATTCTTTTTTTTGTTGTTGTATACTACACTTTTGCAGGTATTGTTTTGCATATTAATATCAAACATCATTGGAAGACTATTATAAGCTCTGAGAGACTAAGTTATCGTGTCGAACTTTCTAAATTGTGAATGAGGCCCGTATGACTTAGTTCTTTGGGCGTGATTGGCTAAATTATCTGCATTGATTCTTCTTCAGTTGCATTTACATCAAGATAGGTAGTTATAATTGATATTGCCTTACAGTTTCATGCTTTTCCTCTTTACTCACCTTAGTCATATGATTATCATCCTAATGTTATTTCTGTTCCCATAAGTCTGTCCCGATTCTTTACATACTTCTCTACAATCTATTTTGGCAATTGCAGTTATTTCCATCTTCGTAGTGGTTTGCCTCGACAAATTTTGCTTTAGAGTCATCTAGTTAGAATCTTGAATTTCAATTTCTGAGATTGAACTAGAAATTCATTGATTGCTTCCTCTGAATACATTCACGTATCTAGTAACTAAAGTAGTGTTTTTTCTTTCTATCTTTGGTTTCTGCAGGAGAAAGGTCGACCATTGCCAAAGTTCGGTGAGTGGGATGTTAATGATCCTGCTTCAGCAGAGGGATTTACTGTAATATTTAACAAAGCACGGGATGAGAAGAAAACAGGTGGGAAACCAGATTCCCCTTCAAAGGTGGAGACAAACACAAATTATGGAAGAGTGGAACCTTTAAAACCACAGGGGGTACGTGGTTCTCAAATTTAATATGTACTTGTCAGGATTCGATATATAAATAAAATGAATGGCAAATTATTTTATAAACTAGTTTGCGTTGAAATGGTGTTAGTTGGTTTCACTGAGCAGTATTAACTGTTTTCATAGTACAATATCAGTTGCTAACATTATTGCTTGTGCACTAGTTGCACCGCCTTTGAAAGCACAGGGGGTTATGTGGTTTTCCAATTTAATATGTACTTATTAGGATTAGATATATAAATAAAATATGTGGGAAGTTATTTGTATACACCAGTTGCACTGTGCAACTGATGTGTATTTTTTAAATGATGTTAGGTTGTTTCTATTGAGCATTATTAGTTGTGCACCAGTTGTTGCGGTGCAATAGATGCTCTGGCGTTGCTTGTTTATATGCTATTCAACTCACTTCGTACTGCATTATTATCTGATCTTAACAATCTAAAGCTGACTATAAGTGCTTTTGTCATTTTCAGAAGAAATGGCTTTGCTGCATGCAGAGCCCGAACGCAGAATCTTGACTGTGTTTATGTGTGAAAGATAAATATAGAGCGCAAATTTATAAAAAAGAGCGCAGAAGAAGACGTCTCTCTAATCTGGAGCTGGTGGTATGGTATTCCATTTTGTGTGTTTGTATAAATGCGTTCAGTGTTGTGGCAAGCGAATTCGGAAGACTTGATTATCAACAGTGTATGTGTTTTTACTTTTTACCTGTGGCTCTTTGATTAAGCCTCAGCTTACATTTGTTGCTTTTGCTATCTTGTATTGCGTAAAGCATTTTCACGTCTTGTGGTGATTATTTTTTTGACGATTTGTTTGTTTCATTGCCTTGTGCACCCCCAAACCCATACCAAAATTGTGAAAGTTCATTTTATAGATCATTAAGAACCATGTTGCCATGAAATAATATATATGTAGTTGGTCTCCCGGAAATTCTTCTCTGAATGTGACTCGTCGATGCAATATCCTTTTGACATTTGTGTTCGTCGCCAAACACCCAAAGAAGCAGGCGATCGGATTTTCATCCTCCATCACTGTTGCAACCTTCTCCAGTTCTCCTGTAGACGACTTCAGACCGCGTCGTGCCACCTTTGCTTCCCATAGGAAATTAGATTTTTTTTCTATTTCTAAAAAAAATAAAAAATGAAGTAAAGTAACGAGACTAATTCCTGATAAACCGTCTAACCATATGAAAAAATGGCTAAAAATTGTCAAAAAGAAATTTCTATCACGACAGAAAAGAGATTGCAAAGCGAAGCAGGTCGGAAAATCGTCTCACAAACATTAATAAAGGGAGAAAATCACAACTTGCAAGCTGGAGAGGAGTATGATAAGTTTTTTGTTTAAATTGGTGATCTGAAAAATAGTTATCATTTGATGGCGTAATATGATGTGACTATAAAAATTCAAATTTATTAACATCTGTAATTGTAATGTGCTGTTTTCTCCAAAAAGGGTCATCAGTTATTGAAAGCGGATCATCTGTACTACTTTACGGTATATTTCTCACCGTGAACCGTTAGATTACAGACATCCACACGTGGGTCTAAACAAACCCAATTTATGGTAGATATTTAAACCGTCATAACATATTTTGACAGTGTGTTGAAGACGTTTACCTGATTGTCATCACTTGATGAGGATCAAATAAAATGAATGCTTGATATGAAGTTATTAGACATAACATCAGCAGCAACTTTTGCACAAAAAATGTAAGCAAGAAAATCAATTCATAATAACAGGTCGGCTCTGTATAATTATGAGTAACATCCCTAACTTATATGAGATAATGTCTACAATGGAGTTTCCTGAAAATTCCAGAATTTTGTAAGGGGTTATCACCAAGATTAAACTCTAGACACCCCAAGCTTTCTCTCAAATAAACGACGTAAGATGTAGACTTGTAGACCACTGGCAAAAACCAAAGCAGCTGATTCAAATAATGCTTTGTGAATGGCTCCTCTGCTCATTTTCTCGTTCACTGAAATTCAATCATACAAACATAACCTCAGTTATCAATGGCTGGTATAAACACGGAAGATACAGTCATATCTAATGAAAAAGCAACACGCTAAAACAGCTCTTCATTTGGAATTTAGAGGATATTGAAAGTGAACTAGAAAACAGGTATAAATTCATATGTACAGCCACAAATTAGTCTTAATACGAATGTAACAAGCTGCTCAATTACCTACTGCCTGACGATCGGTTTGAGCCTCCAGCCAATGCTGCTCAAACTGAATGTTATATAGAGCTTCCTCTAGCTTCCCAATGTGCTCAAAAAGAGGTTTGAAATGCTCTGCACATTTATACACATTCAATATTCTAAAGAGTCCATCTGGATAAAACTGAGGGAAAAGTTTAGAAAAAATAATAACCATCTTTGGCATGCTCATCATGGTATAGGAAATGGCCAGCATGCACATCAAAGTCAATAGTTTCATGATATGGGGACTTATTGGTGAAACAAAAGCAGTAGACTCCTTGATGATAAGCTACAAACTCGTGCTTCTCACTTGTCTTGTCTCGAATGTCATGAATCTGTTCACCATTTGGTCCCTTAACCTGAAATGTCCAACATGTCAATTTAATCATTTGGGGCACATATTTGAACAGAGATGCAAAAGTGAATTTAAGAGCAGATCATTCTCATCCGTGATTTTTTTAAATTGCACAAAATACTAATATGACCCATTTGGATAAAAGTTAGAATACAATTATGGACATTGAAGTAGTTGGTATACCAAAGGAATTTGACCAATATACCTTACTATACAGTATACACTATCCAAGTTTCCCTCAAATCCAAAATTGAAACTTACCAAGTATAAATCCATTGCTACTACACGCAATATTGGCTTTGATGATATTTTGAAAACACCTTATCATAACAGAATTCACAAACATATGTTTTTACACCAAATCATTTGAAATCCTTGACTTAGGAACATGTTAAACACAAAGGTTATGTCTTCAATGTCTTGGAGAAGTTATTGCAAAAAATGTGTTCTAAAGATTCATTGAACATTATGTGTACTAACAGGATAATGTAACGAAAGTGTGACATACATTTGATATTAATTAGAGATGAATACAAATGGGGTTATAAAACCGAATATAGCAGAAGGTGCTATCAGAAATTTAACTTTACTTGTCATGTTATTAATATTTCAACATAAAATTCATATTAATTCTTCTTGAAAAAAAAGGTCAAATAACAAATTGGCAAAGGATTAATAGAATAAAACAAAATTATATTACCACAAGATCTACACCATCTTCACTGTAATGCCAGGATCCCTCGGATTTAATAACCACAAATGAGAAATGCACTGTGTATCCATAATCCACTTTATGAGAGAAGCATTCCTCCCTATCTATCACAAATCTAATTCCATAAGCTCCTCCAAGACTGCCTAGAATTAACATCAACGCCACGGCCTTGATAGAAAGCCTCATCTGCAATCCAATTTTAAAACTTTATCAGTTTTCTCTAGTAAAACAAGGAATAGGAAAAACAGGCCTACTAGTCACAGAGTTTCTCTGGCTTCCCTATTAAATAAAATAACAGAATTGCACAACAATGAGAGAGAACAAAAGTAGCTGGTGGATTAGATAACTAGGTTCAAGAGACCATTAGGAAAAGATGCAGAGCATATTATATTTCTCTTTTCATTCTATATTTTAATTTCAAGTTGTAAGATAAAAATATGACAACTGACATCAAAGTGTTACGGATTCTGTATTTGAACATAGTGTTTGAAATCCAGTTGATTAACTTGGACAATCCTTTCATTGCATACATACAGCTTGTAATACCACTGTTAACTGTTCAAATGTGTGCTATCAAACCTTGATCCAGACATCCAATAGAGTTATATGTATATCACCAATCTAATGTTCTAGATTAAAATAAGTATAAGATTTGTCATGCTACATGAAAAGAACTTTTGGATAAAACATGTCTTAATTTGTAGGTTTATAATCCACAAACTTGATTTTTCCATATCTTGACTATTGATATTTGACCAAATGGAAAAGAAAAAAGTGAGCTGCCTTAGAATAACTTGATTAGGTATCCATAATTTTTATACTCTAAATTATATTTTGGAATGGACTTTCAACACAATTCTACAATATCATTATGAACTATTAAAAATTTAACTCAACATGAAAAAATGATTAAGCAAATTTAAAATATAGAAAGATCAGATGGTAGCTAATTCAGAAAGCTCTCCAAAAAATTCAATCATGTAAAGTCCAATTCATATATTCTACACCCAACAACAACATAACCATGGAGATGATGCAGCACGACAAAATCGGTTAGCTCAGAGGGAATTCCAACGTTATAACATTAGTGATGTTTCTAAAATGCAGCAAAAAGAATTAGTAAGTATTTATTTTCTAGATATCCAAATGAAAAACTTAAATTTACACGCATAATTTAAAACTGACCATACCCACAGTGTTCTATCAACTAAACAACCGTGCAGCAATCCTGGATTAATCTCAAATCCCTAAATTCAGAAGGCTACTAGACCACTAATAACAAATCCATTAAAAAGTCAAACTTATTAGGGATAATCACAGAGCAACGAAAGGAAGGATCATTTCTGGAAATCAGAGAAACTTGCCTCTGTCCTAATTCACTACAACAATCAATTATAGCAAAAATAAACAAACTTTAGCAAGGGAGGGGAAAAAAACAAAAAACAACAAGAAAGAGAAAAATCTACCAAGACATTTCTTGTGCAAGTCGCAAGATGTTAATAGCAAAAAGGCGAAAACCCTAAAATCAATATCCCCAATCTCCACTCAGAAATGGCGACGAAAATTGATTGTCCCCTACGATTTCATTGACAATAATCGAGCAAAAATAGCAGCAAATTCCTGAAATTAACAAGTAAAGAAAGCATGAATCGTTTGAGAAATGGAAAAGCAACGGGAAATATACCTAGTGGTGGCTCGATCGGAGCTGCGTTTTGGGGTTTCGACTCGAGCAAAGACTCTGCAAGAAAAACGACGGCGGTGAACCTATGTAGCATAAACATAATGCGGAATTGGGGTAATTTAGCTATGACATCGTTTCCAACGCCCAACCAATCACAAATTTACACATGTACTATTAATTTTCTTTTTTCTTTATATTTAGAATTTTCGAAAATTGCACGGCTGCACTTTAATTTTGACTTCTAAATTTGAAGTTAGATAGGAAAAAAAATATTATTTTATTTTATTTTATTTTTGCTATTACAAATAGGGTCCATCAATCAATCCAATAGTGCTATCAAAAACATATAAAATTTTAAAAAAAAAAACCAATAGCAAATTCTCATTCACCAATTTTCTCAACATTTCCCGTGCACGAATCTGGATTTAGGTGTCAGAGGAAGTCATGACTTCGAAATTTTATGGATTTGAAAATTCTGATGAATATTAAAAGTATGTATTTGGTTTGAGATTTTGGTAGAGTGAGATTTTTGTTTTATGTCAAATCAATATGTAATAGTGATTGATATTGTATTGGGTGAAAGAAAAGTATGATAGAGAATAAGTGTGTTGAAGAAAAATGATGATATGATTGTATTGAATTTTGTAAAAATAGGTGTATAAGTATATTTTATAGTAGTGAATTTAAAAACTGAATTTTGAAATCCTCAACTAGTATGTGACTTGGATTGCAAAATTCTAAGTCCATCCGAGTGAGTCCCGAAAAAAAAGTGTTTCTAGAGTTCAAAAAGAGTTTAAAAACACCCCTTACTCTATTTATTACATTACACACACTTATAATTTAACCTAAAATTTTGAAAACTTCTAGATAAATCATCACTTTTGAATATGTGTTGCTAATTATATTTACAAAAAATTCCTTTTATTTTCGGATATGATCTAGACAATAGATTTAATCACTTCTAATCCAAACATAGTCATTTTACATAATGAATAGGATTACCACTTAAGAGAAACTGACGCAAAGAAAATTATCTAAAGCTTAATTTGCAATAATATTCAAAAGTAATGATTTATTTGCAACTATTAAAAAATTTAGATTAAGTTGCAATTAAACGAAAGGTGGTAATTTTATTTGTAATTAAGTCTTTTTAAATTTGTATAAAGAATTAAGAATTGTATAATAAATTGGACAAATTCGTTACCTATTCCTCTATTCGTTACATGAATTTAGTGGGCAGTGAATCATTCTCATAATTTCTAAGAATGTTAATATGACGGGTGTAGGCATTCTTTTATAAATAAACTGTGCTTGCAAATTAACGGTGGAAGTTTAGATTTAGTATTTTTTTTAGTTCATGATTATGACTTTTTGGCTTGTGAAAGAAAAATAAAATTAACAACAAATTACCGACGAATTATAACAACGAACTTAATTACCAACGAATTATCAATGAATTTTATTAACAAATTACCAACATATTTAATAACTGATGAATTAACATGTCAAACTACCAACATATGTAGCTTACTGACTATTTTACCAACGGATAAACATTTTTATTTTTCATTGATAATCCATCAGTCTTTGGTATTTGTTGCCAATGAATGGGTAGTCCGTTGCTATAAATTATCGCGAGCGTTTCACACTTTCACGATAAAAGAAATCCGTTGATAATTTGTTGGTCAATGATAATTTTTTTATACCTGACAAAAAAAAAAAAAAAAACATCATAGTTTTGATCTTTTCATTCTCTTTAAGTTATATTTTATATACTAACAAGTAGCCCACACCACTGTGGCAGGGGCGGCGACAGGGTGTTGGTGTTGTTGTTGTTGGAGTTGGAGTTTGCTGATAGCTAGTTTAAATGGATTAATTTTATGTAATATGACTTTTTGTGATAACTAACTAATAAAATAATGAGAATTCAAATGATTGAACTCTGAAAGATTTAAAGACCCGAAAGCAGTAAATAAAGTGTGCGGAGACTAGGGCAAATTTTGTATCTTGTATTGATATTTTCTGGATCATTTTTGGGTCTTAAGTGCTCATATTTATACTACATGGGAGAGTGCATTTCACTCTCTGTTTTTTTTCTTAATCGGGACATCAAATGGTCAAACTTCCATTTAATGTCTGGTACTTCATTTTAAATTAATTTTCGATATCTCCTGAGAGCTCTTGAGAGCTCGCTTTAGTTAGCAGCGTGACACCTGGAAGATCCTTGAATCCTTTGCCATAATTCTCTGACATTTTCCCAAACTGCGTAACCAATGTTGTCGTCTTGTAGCTCAAGCCATTGACTTAGCCGCATTTGGAGGGTTTTCCTGACTTAGTATTAATTCCCTTATGTACAAGTGAGCTCCTAGCGGGCATTGTACTTGTTGTACCTTCCGAATGAGCTAGGATAAGAGACCTCCTGTAGAGAGCTTTCTGAGCGAGCTCATAGTGTTAGTTGGTGAGCTCTACGAGCGAGCTCATAGTGAGCTAGTTGGTGTGCTCTCTGGCTTAACTTTGAGAGCTCTATGGGGAGCTCATAGTGTGCTAGTTGGTGAGCTCTATGAGCAGGCTTAACTTGAGAACTCTATGAGGAGCTCATAGTGAGCTAGTCTAAGCTCATTGAGTGAGCTCATAACGAGCTCTTAACCCTTGTTGTTTTCATAAAACCTTCTAAGAGGTCTATAAGCGAGCTACTTGGGTACGATGACCTCGGCCCTTTCCTGGCGAACTAGAGTCCGTCTTAAGTAGGCGAACTCGGCCTAGTTATCTGATTTGGCTCCTTCATTTAAACGGATGAGATATTAATTAGTTTGGGCCGAATTAATAGTGATACAACAATTGCCCCTCAGTTCGCTGTGTTGGGGTTATACTAGAAAGTATGTTTATACTTTGTATAACCAAACTGAATTTCTGTCTTATTTACTGAAATAAATTATTTATCACTGATGCTTTAAATATCATTGAATGTTACATATATTTGCTGCATAACTGTTCAATAAATAGTACGTGTTACATTGTAGTTAATTTAGTGATACCAGATCACAGAAGATCAAATTAACAGTCCCTTGTAACTAAAAGTACGCTATTCACGGCCTAGATGAAAATGAACAATCCATCGTGAAAGGTTGAAGTGTAAGGCTCAGATTGGCTTGTCTTGACCAACAGATTACACTAGTGCATGACTGATGCACTAAATAGGACCTACAGGAGGATGAATTCTTCAGCACTGAACTAGGAAGAATTAGACCTCAGTGGTTCGTTATTTCTTAATCTTCGTTCCTTAAATAGGATCGCTTGTGGTTAGTAATTATTGCTTTGACTTATTACGGGTAGAGAATCAACGAGATTCAATACTTTATATCTTGTGCAATATTACTGGTCACATGCAATTACTAAGATTTAATACGAAGAATCGTGTGCAAGTACGCTTGTTCGATTAGCCCCCTTGGGAGCTTCATAAGATTTATCATACCAAATCTTGCAAGTGGAACTAGTTTCCGATATGGATAATAATGTTGAACCGTTCCTTAACCAAGGACAAAAGATATTAATTAATGGAAAGTTATTTCAGTGGCTTGAATTAATTAATGGGATAGATAATCTTAAACACGGAAAATAATAATCGGGAGCCATATTAACAGTAATATGGGTTAAGATGGATAGTGCAATATTAATTATGTAGTGGGATTAATTAATATTTATGGGTTTGAATAATATTGTGGCTCAATATTGATAATTCAAGATCCATTGGAAGGTCCAATCTTAATTTTCCTAAAGGCCCCCCAAGTAGCCCAAACATAAAGTCCAATAACTGAAAAAGGTGTTTAAAAATAAAATAAATATTGTTGCCTAATTTTCCTATTTTTTCAAAAATAATAAATAAAAGAGGGAGAAAGATTTTATTTGAATTTTGTTATGGAATGAAGATAAGTATTCTTGGAATACAAGATTATCTCATTAAATTCAAGAAATCTCCCATTTGGTTATTTATTTTAAATTTTCGAAATTTTGAAGAAATAAAGGAAGGAAATATTTTTTTGATTTTCTTGAAAAGGTATTATGGAAGATATGTATTTCTTGGAATACAAAAATATCTCATAAATTCAAGAAGATCCAAATCTTATTTTTTTCGAAATATCCCATAACAAGAGGAGTTGGAATTTTTGTGGAATATTTTAATTATGGAGAAAATAATATATGAGGTATATTCAAGATTTCTTGGAGATCAAGAAAAGATTTTTCCATATTATTTTTCCCCAAATTTTCGACCAACCCCTCATCTATAAATAGGGGATGATTATTTCATCCCCAAGTGCAATTCCATGTGTTGAAAAAAAATTAGAAATCCACAAAGGTGGTGCAACATAATTTTATTTTTTCTTTTGTTAATTGTTCGCGAGTTTCCTTCCACCGGATTGACGAGCAAGGACTTGTGAATACTTGGGAAGACTTTTTGGTGTGTTCGTGCTAACGAAGTCCATTGCCATTCAAGCAGGTTAGTTCACGTAAACGTAGCAATTCACGTCGTAGGATTTATGTGAACTGTTTATATCATGATTTGTTGTTTAATTATTATTTGAATTAATATAGGATTAATTCATGCTAGTAATAATTGGTAGAATTAAATTTGTATTTAAATATTCATCCCGAATAGATCCAGGGCAATTAATTCCCCCAACATCGCGGTATCGAGCCTCGGTTTGGGGACTCGAGTTTTAAATTGTAATTTAATTCATTTTCATTAAATTTGAAATTGGATAGTAGAATTGCTAGATCTTTTTTGCGGTATCCAATTGTCATGGTATTTGATGAATGTTTATATTTATGCATGCATATAAATTGTGGTTTTTAATTCGATTCGATTCAATTCATTTTGCCCTCGTGAGAAAATCCACGAGTAGATTATGATTTGTTTGATTAGTTCAATGTAATAGACTAGTCTAGATCTAGGTTTATTTATTTTTAAGTAAATAAATTGTGACCGGATCGTGAGCGATCGAGCGCAAGACACGGCGGCGTCGTCCTTTAAAATGTCAAAAAGGAGGCACGCTGACGACGCGGATGATGAGGGAGCCGAGGCGTGGGGCGAGGCCGCTTAGCCCGGCCAGCGTGGGATCGAACATCGAAAGACGATCATGTGGCTGATCTTGTGGCGACACGCGACATGACGGCGAGGCGAAAATTTGGACTTCAGACGGACGCTGGACGGGGACACCGAGAAGAGAACGGTCTTCACCTTCAGGCGACGTCGCTGGCGCTGGCGCTTACAAGACGGGCGCCGACATCGACACGGCCGGGAGTGCTAGGCGGGCACTCGACCCATGAAATTGGTCGATGGCGTTATTTGACGTGGTGAGTTTTTCGAGACGAACGATGAAGACGAAGAAGACAATTTCTCGAGATCAAGACATGACAAAAATTAACCGTGACAATTGGATATATGTGCCCAATGTGTTTAATTTTGTTTTGATGTTTATGCGTTATTTTATGCTTATTTAAATTGTGTTTAAATATGCGATGCATGAGAAAATATTTTGAAAAATCTCACTTTCGAAAATTACTAAGTATGCTTAAACAATTGATTGACAATTTTATTCCGAATAATAAAATTGAATTAATTTTGACCTTCATGATTTATTTATTTGTGAATTCTTTTGGAGAAATTCCCCCCACAGGATGGTCAAAAGATAGCTTTCACATGAATAAATTCCAAACGGATGATTGTGAATTATTATTAGTGGCAACGATGACCCTCCCCACGAGGCTCGTTCAAAATGAAATAATAATTCTGTATTTAATCATGGTTATTACTTAGGTATAAAATTGATATTCATATACTTCCCCGAAGTCTCTGTCAATTTTATATTGGTCAAGTGGGAGCCAACTATTAATCTGGACATTAAAGGTTTGTAACTGTTTTCTTGTTTATAACCTGCTTGAATGTGTTTAAATAATGACCCACCCGACGTTGCTTATTTGAACTGTTTTGAGATGTTGGCTGATGCATGCTCGTATTTTTTTTGAGATTTTAATATGATGCGTGTGATCGAACCTTGTGATATATTTGTGCTTATGCATATTGTTATTTATTTCAGTTCATCATGTCGTAACCTTTTAATCCACTGCTTTATACTCTCAAAGAACACCAACTTTCTAGTGATAACTATGTCATTTGGAAATGAAATATGAAATTTGTCCTCACTGCACAAATACAACATTATTGGGTTCTTGATGTACCCACGCCCCGTAAGCATATTGAAGGATTAACAGACGCAGAAAGATACTTATATAATATCTGGGAGCAGGCTAACGAACCTATGAAGCGTATAATCTTGACTTCACTGTCTGATGATTTGAGATACATTCATGAAGGTGTTGAGTCTGCTGCGGAAATTATACAAAGTCTTGAAGAAATGTTTTTAACAAAAGACCGCATGATCAATCAGTTTAAAAACGACGACGTGGCTAGGCTAAAAATGACTGAGGGAACACCCGTAAGGGAGCATGTTCTCAGAATAAAACGTCATTTCAACAAGCTTGCCTATCTCGGTACTAAGTATTGCGATGAGGCTCAAATCAAATTTCTTTTCCTAACTCTTCCAAGATGCTTCGATGAGTTTTACTGTAGTTTTGTGATGAGCGATCACATGTTTACTATGGATACTCTACAAGAAGCCTTGGAGAAAATAGAGAAACATTTGGGAAAGAAAGACGAAGCATTGGTGACCAAAAGTCTTTTCTCAAAATCTAGGCCAATGGAAGACAAGATTCAAGAAAAGGAAAGTGGTCAGATCCAAAGGAAACTCATTACCAAGAAAAGTAAGAGAAAGATAGCTAGCTGGATGGGTGTCAAGAAGGTACCAAAGGGAAAATGTTTTAACTGCGGTGAAAAGGGACATTGGAGGGCAGCCTGTTCCAAACCCAGAAGGGATGGAAAGAAAGGTGATTCTCACGCACTAGTTGTTGAAACTTGCTTAGCGGCGTATGCCTCCCATTTATGGGTGGTGGATATGGGGTCCACTGATCATGTTTGTTTCACTTCTGGGGGTTCAAGCGGACGAAACAACTTAGTGGGAGTGAGATCCTCATCCTGTTTGGGTGATGCCACGAGAGTGGCGGTGAAGCACGATGGGAGAAGTCTTTTTGTCCTTTGAAGATAGAGTTTTAATTTTAAGAGATGTTCTTTATGTTCCTAGTTTTAGAAAGAATTTAATTTCGATTTCTAAACTTTACCTTGATGGATATTCGGTTACTTTTGACAAAGTTGTTACCATTTCTCTTTATGATAAATTTATTCGTCATGGAGCGTTGTCGAATAATCTCTATACAATTAAATTGTGCACACCACTCACGAAATGCTTCCTATAACACATCAATCAATTTTCCGATAAAAAAAAACGTTTATCGGACATGAGCAGAGACACTTCTATGGCATCTAAGATTGGGACATATTAATCAAAGAGGATCAAAGGTTGGTAGAAGGCGGTTCACTTTGGAGTCTCTCCGGGTTGAACCAATCAACCTGCGAATCATGTTTGGAGGGTAAAAAATGACCAAAAGGGCATTGGAGCCAAGGGAATAGAGCCAAAGAAGTGTTAGAAATCGTTCACACAGACATATGTGGTCCAATGTCAATCAAAGCAAGAGGAGGTTATGAGTATTTCGTTACTTTTATTGATGATTACTCAATGTACTACTATATTTTCCTTATGAAGCATAAACTTGAGCCCTTTGAGAAATTCAAAGAATTTAAGGCTCAAACAGAGAATCATAGGGAAAAACATATCAAGTCTCTACGATCTGATCGTGGAGGTGAGTACCTTAGCGATGAGTTTTTGAATTACTCAGATGAAGGGATTGTATCCCAGCTAACTGCACCCGGAACCCCTCAACAAAATGGGATTGCAGAGCGAAGAAACAGAATTCTTTTAGAAATGGTTAGATCAATGATGAGTTATGCGGATCTACCCAAGTCGTTATGGGGTCATGCCTTGGAAACAGCGGCTTATATTCTGAACTTGGTGCCATCCAAATCGGTTCCCAAAACTCCCAAAGAATTATGGATTGGGCGCAAGCCCAGTTTAAGACACATGAGAATTTGGGGGTGTCCGGCCTACGTGTTGGACAAGGAAGCCGAAAAATTGGATCCTCGATCAGAATTAAGGTTGTTTATAGGATACCCCGAGGGAACAAAAGGGTGTATGTTCTATGGTCCCGAAGATCAAAGGGTGGTAATAAGCACCCACTTTAGATTTTTGAAAGAAGACTATATGAACGAAAGAAAACCCAGAAGTGAGATTACCTTAAATGAGCTAAGGGGGTTAACCTCAGTGCCAACTGTACAAGATGACATACCAAATGACACACTTACACAACTGGAACCTCGTCATAGTGAGAGGGTTATAAGACAACCCGAGAGATTCATGGGGGTAGGAGAGTCCTCGGACTTGGTCCCCGGTCAAGATGAATCAGACCCATGGACATACGACGAGGCTATCCAAGATAAGGATGCGGTTTCTTGGCAAACAGCAATGAAAGCCGAAATGGGTTCAATGGATCATAACAGAGTGTGGGAGCTAGTCGAACCACTCAATGGGATCAAACCCATTGGTTGCAAGTGGGTATATAAGAGAAAAAGAGGACAGGACGGGAAGGTGAAAACCTTCAAGGCAAGGCTTGTGGCGAAAGGTTATTCTCAGAAAGAAGTGATCGACTATGAGGAAACTTTTTCACCAGTAGCAATGCTCAAGTCCATCCGAATTCTCTTGTCGATTGCTGTGCATCTCGACTTTGAAATCTGGCAAATGGATGTCAAGACGGCTTTCCTTAATGGAAGTCTTGAAGAGGAAATCTATATGCAACAACCTCAAGGCTTCATTGAAAAAGGCCAAGAACACCTAGTTTGTAAGTTCAAGAAGTCCATTTACGGACTTAAACAAGTATCCAAAGCTTGGAACTAATGTTTTGATCAAGTAATAAAATCTTATGGGTTTGATCAAAACGAGTACGAAAGTTGTGTGTACAAAAAACGTGTCGGAACTACATTGGTATTCTTAGTGCTATACGTGGACGACATTCTGCTCATCGGGAACGATGTAAAGGTGTTGTCAGACGTAAGGGCATGGCTTTCAAAACAGTTTGATATGAAGGACTTAGGGGAAGCCGGGCACATCCTTGGGATCAAGATTACTCGAGATCGCAAGAAAATGATGATAGGCTTATCGCATGAAGCTTCATACATAGACCTTTGTCTTGAAGCGATTGAAAGACGAGATTCAAGAAAGGCTTCGTACCTTTCAAACATGGAATCCATCTATCCAAGGAAATGTGCCCTAAGACACAAAAAGAGATAGATGACATGAAAGACATTCCTTATGCTTCGGCAGTCGGAAGCCTTATGTATGCAATGTTGTGCACGAGACCGGATATCTGTTTTGCCGTAGGCATGGTGGCAAGATATCAAAGTAACTCGGGAAAAGAGCATTGGACGGCAGTTAAAAACATTCTGAAGTATCTGAAAAGAACTCGAGATAGAATGTTAGTTTATCAGTCAGATAGTCGAAAGAAGCGGTTTGGCTCAAGAACTTCCTAGTGGACTTGGATGTAGTTCCGAATTTGCCCAAAGACAATCAGCATTTCTTGTGATAATGCGAGGAAGCGATTGCAAATTCAAAGGGAACCAAGAGCCCACAAGGCAAGACAAACACATTGAAAGGAAATACCATCTTATACGAGAAATCGTTAAGAGAGGAGATATAGAGGTGGAAAATATCGCGTCAGAAGACAACCTAGCGGATCCATTCACAAAGGGTCTGCCTCAGAATACATTCGAGAGATATGTGGAAGGAATGAGTGTCAAGACAGTTGCCAATCTGCTTTGAGTATAAGTGGGAGATATTATTAGGTTCGTGTTGGTGACATTAGATGTCACGATTAGAACTACTACGAGACATCTTTGTAGTATACTTAAAAGCGGACTTTTTTATAAGTGGGAGATTGTTGGGGTTATCTTTGGAAAGTATGCTTTTACTTTGTATACCTGTTGAATTTCATCTTATTTACAAAAATAAATTATTTATCACTGATGCTTTAAATATCATTGAATGTTACATATATTTACTGCATAACTGTTCAATAAATAGTACGTGTTACATTGTAGTTAAATTAGTGATACCAGATCACAGAAGATCAAATTAACAGTCCCTTGTAACTAAAAATACGCTATTCACGGCCTAGATGGAAATGAACAATCCATCGTGATAGGTTGAAGTGTAAGGCTCAGGTTGGCTTGTCTTGACCAAGAGATTACACTAGTGCATGACTGATGCACTGAATAGGACCTACATGAGGATGAATTCTTTAGCACTGAACTAGGAAGAATTAGACCTCAGTGGTTCGTTATTTCTTAATATTCGTTCCTTAAATAGGATCACGTGTGGTTAGTAATTATTGCTTTGACTTATTACGGGTAGAGAATCAACGAGATTCAATACTTTATATCTTGGGCAATATTACTGGTCACATGCGATTGCTAAGATTTAATACGAAGAATCGTGTGCAAGTACGCTTGTTCGATTTTCCCCCTTGGGAGGTTCATAAGATTTATCATACCAAATCTTGCAAGTGGAACTAGTTTCCGGTATGGATAATAATGTTGAATCGTTCCTTAACCAATGACAAAAGATATTAATTAATGGAAAACTATTTAAGTGGCTTGAATTAATTCATGGGCTAGATAATCATAAACACGGGAAATAATAACCGGGAGCCATATTAACAGTAATATGAGTTAAGATGGATAGTGCAATATTAATTATGTAGTGGGATTAATTAATATTTATGGGCTTGAATAATACTGTGGCTCAATATTGATAATTCAAGATCCATTGGAAGATCCAATCTTAATTCTCCTAAAGGCCCCCCAAGTAGCCCAAACATAAAGTCCAATAACTGAAAAATGTGTTTAAAAATAAAATAAATATTGTTGCCTATTTTTCCTATTTTTTCGAAAATAATAAATAAAAGAGGGAGAAAGATTTTCTTTGAATTTTGTTATGGAATGAGGATAAGTATTCTTGGAATACAAGATTATCTCATTAAATTCAAGAAATCTCCCACTTGGTTATTTATTTGAAATTTTCGAAATTTTGAAGAAATAAAGGAAGGAAAGATTTTCTTGATTTTCTTGAAAAGTATTATGGAAGACATATATTTCTTGGAATATAAGAATATCTCATAAATTCAAGAAGATCCAAATCTTATTTTTTTTCCTTATTTTTTTCGAAATATCCCATAACAAGAGGAGTTGGGATTTTTGTGGAATATTTTAATTATGGAGAAAAGAATATATGAGATATATTCAAGATTTCTTGGAGATCAAGAAAAGATTTTTCCATATTATTTTTCCCAAATTTTCGACCAACCCCTCATCTATAAATAGGGGATGATTCTTTCATCCCCAAGTGTAATTCCATGTGTTGAAAAAATTAGAAATCCACAAAAGGTGGTGCAACATAATTTTATTTTTCCTTTTGTTAATTGTTCGCGAGTTTCCTTCCACCGGATTGAAGAGCAAGGACTTGGGAATACTTGGGAAGACTTTTTGGTGTGTTTGTGCCGACGAAGTCCATTGCCATTCCAAACAGGTTAGTTCACGTAAACGTAGTAGCAATTCGCGTCGTAGGATTTATGTGAAACTGTTTATATCGCGTGATTTGTTGTTGAATTATTATTTGATTTAAATATTCATTCAAGAATAGATCCAAGACAATTAATTCCCAACACTTATTTGCTCATAACATATTGGAGCGAGCAACAAGCCGATCTTCCTCTGATTTTAGTAATGGGGTGTGATACGAACTGTGAGGTGGACGGAGACTGGGCCTTCAAAATTTTTCGATACGACAAAGCTCGCAAAGTGGATCAATAATAACACCAGTGCAATAAATAACTTGTTAGCGAGGTTGGCCAAGCTTCGAGATGGGCCGAGCTCACAACTCTTGGGAAATATTTTTTTTTTTGGTTGGTTGATTGGGCCGGAAATATTATAAAATATAATTCTGGCTCAAAACATTTCCTCCAGCAAGTTGGTTGGTCCATTAGCTACAGAGATCGGTATTTCATTTTAGTAAATGGCCCAACTTATACTACCAGAGGCCCAACAGTTTTTTGGTAACCAAATTCTAATTTAGACTTGGGGCCCATCGAACTAGGGCCAAGCACGCACTTGCTGCGAGCTCTTGCAAGCTGCGAGGTGGCTCGCGGGTTGAGCTGTGAATCGAGCCGCTCGCCGAGCTCCATCGACCTACGAGCTTCCGAGGTGGGCTCGAGTCCCGGAGGTCAACCCATGTCAAACGCGAATCCGGCCGTCCGTCGAGCTCCGCCGTTCCGCGAGGTTGAGCGAACTGCTGGTTTGAGCGAGATGGATGCGAGCACGTCGAGCTCCGGCGAGTTGGGCCTCGACCAACAACTAACCAGCGAGCTCGGCAACGCCCATTCCGCGAGCTGCCCGTTAGACTTGGCTTTGTGGTGAGCTGCGAGCTGAGTGATGGTGACTAGGCTTGGCAATGGGGCGGGGAGGGGCCGAGGGACAACTCCCCATCCCCGTCCCCGTGAAGTTACGGGGCGGGGCGGGGCGGGGAATCCCCGTGAAGGATTCGGGGAAAAAATCGCCCCATTCCCTGCCCCGCCTTTTTTTTTTCCTATAATTTCTTTGTACTTCTCCAAGTAAATTTGTCACATGTATAAATCAAATATTTATCAAATTACTACAAATAAAAATATCCGTAGTTCAATGATAATCATACCCCATGTAGTTCCAGAAATACGTACATTAGTCTAGTTTCCTTCACAATCGAATAAAATCACAACATATATTAAGAAAGAAAACATGAAGTTCATCATCATAAAAACACATATTTAAATTTGAGATGCAAATTTAGGATTTAGAATTTTAATACACACATATATATATATATATATTAATTTAAGTAACAAAAAATTGGGGCCCATGGGAAACGGAGGGGATTAGTGGCGGGAATACTATCTCCCCGGCTCGGGGGGAAAAATTTTCCCCATCCCTCAATAGCGAGGGAATTGTCATGAGGGATTCTGCGCCCATTCGGTGGTGGATCATGGAACGGGGATTCCCCGCCCCACTGCCAAGCCTAATGGTGACGACACGATTTAAGGATTATTTGCAAAGTGATTCAAATTTGACTTCACAAAAAAATGCCACTAAACACACCCCATGATTTTTTTTAAATATATATATATATATATATATATATAAAATGACTAAGTTACCCTATATAAATATGAGATACTATTTTGTCTTTCTTTTAAGTTTTATTTATTTTGATTTTAGTCCTCTAAGTTTTTTTCACTTTGAAATTAATTCTTTACTTTTTATAAAGTCTAGGTTTATAAATTATTATACGTAGAAAAATAATTAAAAAAAAAATTAAAAAAAAAAATTAAAAAAGAAAAATAATAAACAGTAATTATATCGAGCTGGGCGAGGTTGGCCTAGTTATCTAATTGGGCTTCTTCATATAAACGGATGAGATATTAATGGGCTTGAGCCGGATTAATAGTGATACAACAGAGTTGAGGTTGAAGTTGGGGGAAGAGTTGGATCTGTGGTTGGGGGCCGAGTTGGATTTGAAGTTGGTGGTGGGAGTTGCAGTGAGATTTGCAGAGCTACAGAAATACAAAATAAAAAATGAGGGATGGGATAGGGGTTTAAAAAATAATTAAGAAACATTGAAAATTTAAAGAAAGAAATTACCTCTGATTCTCGATAATGGAGGCGGTGTTGGACTTGTTGGAGAATAGGGTTTTAACCTAAGTGGGAAAGTTCCAACAGGGGTTGCTCGGACACGGGTACGGGTGTCAAATTAAGGTACAGATCCGTGTGTTCGACATCCAATTTTCCAAAATTTAGGATACGTGGACTCGGCTAAAAATGTTTCAAAATAAGGACACGAGTACGGGAATACATTTGTTGATACATAAAAATATACAAATATTTCATATAAAATGCACCTTAGCAATTTAATTATAAATATTAAATAAGTATGCATAGTATAGGTACATTAGATATATGAATTAAAGGAATAATAAGTTGTTTATTATGGTCATTCAAATTTCAAAATCCCACCAATTATGCATTGAAAATTTTGAAAAAATATGTTAATTAATTTTATTTACTGTTATGTCCAGATTCATTGAATATATAAGCTAATATATTAAAATAAACACTATCTAGCCCTAATTACTAATCAGCCAGCCTAGCCCTAATTGTTAATCAGTCGGTAACGGTTCATCTCCTTCTTCCTTTCTGTCATTTCATTAGCCAAAAAAAATTCAATTGAACTGGAACCTCCATAGCCGTGTTCGTTTCAAAAATGGCAGATCCGGTACGGATCCCATACCAGCATCCACGTCATACTTGTCCGACACGGGTACGGTAGCCTATTTGAAGGATCCGAGAATCAGAGACGAGAGGTTATGTCTCTCACTTTTTATTATTCTTTAACTAAATAAATCCACGCTACTTGAAAATTGACTATGTTTGTCGCTCAAGCTAATGTTGTTCATTTTTCGAGAATCACAACTCTAGTCGCTCAAGATAATGTTGTTCATTTTTTGAGAATCTCCGTAAGTCATGATATTATTTTAAATTATTGATCGGTGATTAGTTTTATTGTAATGTTAATTCACGTTTTTAAATTTATGAATTTTTAGTCGAAGATGATGATCTCTGCGCATAGCTATGAAATCGTCGCAAGTTCAACCGTGAGTCATGATATTATTTTAAATTGTTGATCTTATTATGGATCGTGATTATTAGATTGTAATGTTAATTCATGTTTTTTAATTTAGTTGAAGATGAAGATCTCTGAGCATCGCTATGAAATCGCGACCGTAAGTCATGATATTATTTTAAATTGTTGATCTTATTCTGGATCGTGATTATTGGATTGTAATGTAATTCACCTTTTTGAAGTTAGTCGAAGATGAAGATCTCTGTGCGTCGGTCTGTTGGGCCGCGTGCACTTGATGGAAAAGTACCAAGATCAGTTGAATCCATGGTAAAATAAAGTGTTATTGAGTGTTACAATATTGACATTTAAGTGTTATGATATTAGTTGTTAGGTGTTATGATATAATTTGTTAATTAATATGGATTTGGTTTCTTCTAGGTAATTGAAACTTTGGCTAAAACAATGGTGGAAGAGGGGACTAAGAGATTACATGTTTACCTATAAATCAGAGAGACACCATTAAAACATAGTAACAACAATAACAATTCTACTCAAACACTTTCTCAAGTATTCCTCAAGTTTTACCTTGTAGATTCGAAATCTCACATCTAACACTAAAGGAACAAACTATCTAATGGGAAGAATTAATTTTCTTGTTGCACACTTGAATTTTCTGAATCACAAAATATCGACGTTTTAAAAATATATGATATTTGGTCAATGCTGACATTTTTTCCAAAAAAAAACAATTTTTTTTGTTGTGTAGGGGCTGAAAAATCAATCCCTTATTTATACATATAGGGTTCAAAATTTTCAAGAGAAAATGTGGAGATATGAAAAAAATTTATTCTCCAAGAGATAATTTTCATATATCTTTTGATTATATATTTGAGTAGGTGTAGTGTGAAAATTTTCACACATGAAAATCACCCAAACAGGGTATTTATCTCAAAGTCGCGGGTCGATGGATTGTTCAATCATGGGTCAACATATTTCTCGCTGGTTCATGAAATTCTGGGAATAAATATATAACAGAACAAATAAACGTTACCTTCGAGTGTTATAGGGCTCGGGTGGTAGCCACATTGGATTATCCGCGGGAGGTAATGAGTTCGAATTCCCTTTAGGCCATGCTTTCGTGATTTTTGCAAGTCCGATCTTCATTTTCGTTCTCTTTTAAACATTTTTAGTGTTTTAAATTCTTTTTAATTTTTTTGTTTTCCCCTTATTTTCATTGATTTTTTTTATTCTTTCTAAATATAGTCCGAGCTTCATTTTTGTTCTCAAACATTTTTAGTGTTTTAAATTCTTTAATTTTTTTTTTTGTTTTCCCCTTATTTTCATTGTTTTTTTTTTTTTTAGTTTTTCATTCTTTTTAAATATTTTGCTTTACAAAACAGTGTGGAAAAACTCATGCTCAAAAGGTAGTGTTTGAAATATTTAAAATAATATTTTTTATAAGTGTAATAGTACCAAAATTTATATGAAATAGTACTACATTATTACAATTAATTGGTATACATCATTACACTTGACAATATTATTTTTTTTGTAAAAGGATACTGACAAAAATAGGTCTTTATTTCTAATTTTCTCCTTTTTTTTTCTTTTCTAAAATTATACTCCCTCTGTCCCGATCTTGTTTACACTATTTTCGTTTTGGGCGTCTCATTCTTGTTTACACATTAATGGAAATACCTACTTTATATTTTATCACTTTATCGCATAAAATACTAATAAACAACTCATTCTATCCAATACTTTATCACATAAAATACTAATAAACAACTCTTTCTACCCCAACACATTATCATATTTTCTTAAACTCCGAGTACACAATAATGTGTAAACAAGATCGGGACGAAGGGAGTAATAAATATCTAAATTTTAAAAAAAATTGTCAAACTTTTTTTTTTTAACTTTTTTCAAGAGTTGAACACAAGTCTCAAGCAAACGAAACATAGCAGTATTACATTAAAATCATAAGAAAAAAGATAAATTTTAAAAGGTATTAAATCAAAAAAGAAAATAGTATTACAAACAAAATATAACAGTATTATATACAAAACATAATCGTATTACATACAAAAACATAACAGTATTACATTCAAAATTAAATTCTGAAGGCTATTAAATCAAAACTAAAGCAGTATTACAAACAAAATATAATAGTATTACATGTAAAAACATAACAGTATTACATTAAAAATATAAGAAAAATGTAAATTTTAAAGGGTATTAAATCAAAACGGAAATAATATTACAAACAAATCATAACAGTTTATATTTAAAAAAAATAGGTAAATTTTAAAGGATATTAAAATCAAATGAATTTTTTATATATGAGGAAATGTCGATAACCCTATTCAAACAAAATCGTAAAAATTAAGCATACCAACAACAAAAATCTACATAACATAACAATAAAAATACACACGATGTTAAATGTATTATACGTACAATTTGAAAATAAAAAAATTAATAAAAATATTTCTTTATATATTTGAAACTAGATAACTAGAATTAGCTTTGTTTTTCATTCATCAATCGATTTTGTAAATTTTTTAACCTATAGATAATTAAATATATACATCTAATTTTGTCATATATGATATGCAGATGCATAAATTTACTAAAAATCATTATACAATGATAAATTACTGAATTGATGAATTAGCAATTGAAGAATCTAATATGAAAATTGAGAAATTGAAAAATACTACCTGAAGAACCCTAGTGCCAACACAAGAGGAGAAGAGGCGAAAAAAAAACGAGGGATTATATATCAAAAATTAAACATTCACTAAAGTATTAACGGTTATGTGCATACCATTTCATAAAATATCACACTACATTACTGTAGCCTAATGGTAAATTGTATTAGTTGGTTGACTGATGTCTCGAGTTTGAGACACGATAGCAGCAAGATTTTAGCGAATTTTATTTTGACCAAGTCAAATTGCCTGATTGCTCAGGTTAGAGACCCGGCAGCCAATGTTTTTAAAATCGGACCGGTTGTCGAACCGGAGAATAAATCGGGTTACTGGGTCACTGGTTCGACCGGTTGAACCGTTACATAAAAACTGGATAACTCGAATATTATATATATATATAATAAAATATCATAAAATTCAATATTTTGATACATGATTATAAAATAGATGCATGTCCATTTAAATTTAATTTTTGTTCAATAATTAACTGTACTCATTTTATATTTTAGTTTTACTATGATTGAATTAAATTCTAAGACTTTATTCCTATGATATCTATAAAATTAAATAAAATACAATAAATTATATGTTATAAAGAGAGAAATTAACATATAGTACAATTTAAATATTAACACTAATATTTATTTATATTTCGTGACACTTGATAACAAAAATAACTTGTAGCCTAATGCTAATGTACTACAGTTTTAACTCTTTGGTCCAGGGTTCAAATCTTGTTGGGTACATTTTTCTATTTACTATAAGTATTTTCAACAAAAACCGGGTTAACCGGTTCACTGAGTTACCGATTTTAAGCCGGTTCACACCGGTTTAATATAAACTCGATATATCTAAAGAACCGGACCGGTACCTGGACCGGTTCCCGGTTAACCCTGTTGAACCGGCCGGTTCAGTCCAGTTTTTAAAACACTGCCGGCAATAGCAAATTTTTGGCAAATTTTATTTTGACCAAAATTGGGCCAAAACTGGGGCAGAAGCGGGTTGGGTCAATTGAAATTGAGTTTCAATTGAGTTTTTTCATGTATGGAAATTTTCATACTAGACCAAAACTGGGGCAGAAGCGGGTTGGGTCAATTGAAATTGAGTTTCAATTAAGTTTTTTCATGTATGCAAATTTTCATACTAGACTTTGTCTATATATTTTTCCCATAAAATTTCTCTCTCCTAAATCTTGTACGGGACGAAAATCCTTGATCAAATTTGTGAAATTATGAGAAGATTTTATTCTCAAAGAAATCTTATCTTTCTTCCATAATTTTCTTTAAAATAAATATGTAATAAATATTAACAAATTATAATGGATTGAGAAATTTTTTTGAAAAAAATATATAGAATATTTTCACAAACTTTAATGTTAAATTGGGAAACAAATATTTGGAATAAATATTTATAAATTATAATGAATTGAGAAAAATCTTTATGTAATATATCCAATGTTAAATTGGAAAATGAATTTGGAATAAATATCATAATGGATTGGAAAAAATCTTTAGAAACAATATGTATTATATTTCCACAAAATCTAATATTAAATTAGCCGGATTACTCTATTTTTAGAAATCTCTCTTATTTCAATAAGTAAAATCTTAATTTAATCTCAGTCTTATATATTATATTCTAGGTTCCATACATTTCAATTATATTAATGTTAAACTCTAGGTTCCATGTTTCGGGCTCTTTCTTTTTTTTTTCCGAAAAGAAATGTTAAACTCTAGGTTCCATGTTTCGGGCTCTTTAGTAAGAGTGCAAGTGATATGATGAATAACGCTTCAGAAGTTAGATCTTTTTAATAAAATTTAATTTTCTTAGTCGGCTTATATGTTCTTTACTAATTGGCTAAGTCCTGTATGCACCAGGTGCACCGTACACTCATAGTTCATTTTAGAACGTGTAACTTATTATACTGAAAAATATAATTTATTTACATTGAAGCATACAACTATCAATATGGAAAAATAGATGCACGCTTCAATGTAAATAAATTGCACTTTTCAGTATGTACAATTGGATGTACATGAGACCCACTCTTTCTAATTAAATATGAATTAAATAATTACTCACAAGATTGTATAGCAATAAACTAAATATACTATTGGAAACAAGTTGATGTGCAAGATTGATATTAAAAATGAGCATAAAGAAAATTCTAATAACGCTTTCAATGTTATTAAAATTAGCGTGAAAGAAAAATATATCTCTAATTTTGATAATGATATAACAAGATCAAATTGAAATAAGATAAAGATGATTAAAGTCAAGATGGAGAAAAATTAGTTGAATACGAATTTATTTCTCTAATCTCCATTCCCTACAAAGTACAAACCTAAATTTTTATTTGAATATTCCAACAACAATAATTTTTTTTTTATATTTTAATTTTTCTGAGAGGATATATTTTCTGTATAAAAAAATATCATTAATAAAAAAAATATTGTATCTTCAAAATAAAAATATTAATATTGTGCAATCATAATCGTTCATCGCAATCATCAATAAAAAACATATTGTATCTTCATAATAAAAATATTAATATTGTGCAATCATAATCGTGCATCGCACAGGTTCAGTTACTAGTATTAACAAATAATAATGACCTATTATCTGAATACTTATAAAGATTTAATATAAACTAATTGTACAATCATAATCATACATCGCACGGTTTAATACTTCAATTAGTAGTACTTATAAATTTATAAAATTTAAAATCATATTTCATTCATCGTATTATTTATAATTTTTATATTATTATATAATTTTTTGTTTTTATTTTTTTTATATACACTTTATTATAATTAAATTAAATAATTAAATATTTAAAGTATTTAATTTAAATTAAATAAAAATTTTTTTTACTTTTTACATGTCTGGGTCAAGTACTAGTGTAAGAATTAAAGAGGGTGAGTTGATAGCAAATAAGTTGTCAATTTTTTTAAAGTGCAATTGGATCTTATGATCAACCCCTTTCTTGCCCGATTCTAACATGACAAAATTAAATTACATTATTTTATTCTACTAGGTTTTTCATTAAATTAAAATGACGCTGTTTTTATCCATTTGACAAATAATAAAAAAGAAGGTTTTGTGTGTGAAATATTGCACCCTATTAACATGTGCAATACACCATAATTAAGGTAAAATAATCAAAAATTCGCGGGTCAATAGCTGGTCGGGCGGGTCGGGTCGGGTCCGGCGCGGGATGGGGAGGGCAGAGCAGTCTAGGGTTGTGGGTTGGGCGTGGGCAGGACGGTTATATATATAGATGCATATCATTATTGTATATGTGTTGTAGCCTAGTGGTTTAGGTCTGTTGTTAATGTATTTGATCGCATGTTCAATCTTTATTGAGCAAACTTCATATCTTACATAACACGTATTAAAACATATCGTAACACATAAATATTCATAAGGTAACATGGGTCACAAGGTAACACAATGTTGTTCATATAGTAATACATGAGTATTCACATAGTATTACGACGATATGTGAACATTGTTATATATTACTAAAAAAACATGTGTTACTACATGAACATAAAGTGTTACCCTATGAAGAATAACGTGTTACGACATGAACAAAATCAGTACAAACGCGAAAAGAAATCCCCAGTCCAAAATTACAGATTTACATAACAACTTGATGTGTTACTACATGAACAAAATATTGTTACCCTATGAGAAAAAGATTATTACAACATGAACAAAAGCCAGTACAAACACGAAAAAAATCATCAGTCTAAAATTACAGATTTACAGAACAGCGTGAAAAGAGTGCAGAAGAATCTGAACTTCAGCACATACTTTGTGTTGAGGTGTAATCCAAACACCACACACATATTCTCTCTTCTTCTCGCAAAATCCACACCAAAATTCAAATTGAACAACCCGATTTCATCATGATTGGAGCGATTCGAAGAAAATTAAATTGGACAAGAAATTAGGGCACGAACGAGGAAGAAGAACGCGTAAGATCCGCCAGCAATCTGAAGTGAAGAGGAAGAAGAATAAATTTGACAGTGCCCGTGCTGCGCGACGCGAATATGAAGAAAACCAAATTCTGCCTTAACCCGATCCTCTTTACCTGCGAGAAAGAAAAAAAAAAGTTCAATTGCACATAACACTAGTGTGCAATATTACATATAAATTTTTGTGAATAATAAAAGATCTTTAAATCTGATTGCGATCGTTTCATGATATCATCTAGTTCCATGTCATCTGACAAATTAAAAAATTGGAAAATAAAACGATGGTGTTTCATAAATTATATGCAGACAAAGTCTAATATGAAAATTTTCATACATAAAAATCCTTTAATTTACAACCAAATTCTATAATTGGTAAAGATAAGATAAAATTGAGTAGTTCAGGTTCACTCGGCCCAAGTGGTTCATGGTTCACCCGGCACGAATATATCATAATTTATGGTTCATTATTTAGTTTTAGGGTATAGATGATTGATTTAGAATAATTTTAAAAAATTTCATACATGAAAATTTTCACACTTCACCTACTCTTATATGCAAATCGACATTAGATCATTATATTTGATATAAACTTTCCCACGACATGAGTCAGAACAAATACGACACCGACTCATTGAGATCTTCTTGAGCTTTTATTCCTAAATAATTGGGGTAAATTTCATAAACCAATAAAAATTTGATAATTGACTCATCACATTGTATTAACTACTCACTATTTAAGTGGCATGCAATCAAAATAAATGGTGTCAAATTGAAATTGAAATAAAATAAAAGAGGAACCACTATCATTTCAAGATTTCATACTAACTAATCAGTAGGTTTTTTCCGTCTCACATAATATCAAGAAGTTGCACTAATTATCATGTCTATAAATGTTACAGTTTTTTACAGTACAATAAAAATTTGTATGAGACAATTTTATACAAGCGACAGACTTCCATTACATGATTCTACCCCAATCATATTTTATAACAAAGTGAGATTTAAATACTAAAATTAAGCTTCGTCTCACCAGACTCCCTCCTTACAAATTTGCTTTAGAAAGCAAGAGCAGGACTACAGATGCTATAACAAAGGACTTAAAAGTAACAGAAAACGGTATGCTTCCCTTATCCCTTCTCAAAAAAAGCGCCTCATAAACCGGTAAATTCAACAACACGATTGCTCCGCAGATAATCACCTGCGGAGCCAACATGTCAAGCGCCTCCGTTGTAGAAAACAAGGCCTTCTTGATTCCAAAACCGAAGCTAAAAAGGTTCAACAACGCAAGCGTTGAAATGATGAACATCATAATAGACGCGCTTCCAAACTCTATCAATCCACCCGCGTACCTCTTTTGTGCTTCGTCATCCACTACTTTTGCCGTGAGGACAAAAACTGTCTTGGAAGGACTTAACAACTTGATAAACACGTCTATAAAGGCGAACAAATACGCAGTTGTTCGCCTTATTAGAACCATTCGTTGCAAGTTCCACCACCCCCTCAACGAATTGCCGAGTAAGAGTTCTTCAACCAATGTGTAACCGGTCTTTGCAGCAATGAGATATGCAAAAGGTACAAACCACAAGCTAGATACCTAGAATACCAATTGAGAATTGCAATGTTCAGATAATAAGTTGTGAGATGATTTTGTAAACTAGTTTTTAATGTAGTACTCCCTTCGTCTTGTTTTATATTGTCAATTTATTGTTTGACTCGTATTTTAGCAAGCGAGTTGTTTATTAGTATTTGAAATGATAAAGATGTTTTTAAGGTGGAGTATGATAGTCATACCCCTCATCTATTCAACACCTCCTGAAAAGTCACTTTATCATTTAATATATTAATAAATAACTCGCTCGCTAGAACACAAGTCAAAACACTAAATGAAAAATCTAAAACAGGACGGAAGGAGTACTCCGTTTCATAATATTTTTTACTTTAGAGATGTTGAATTTTGTTTCTATATCAATTGTTGTTTTAGCTATTCCACCATATTTCCTCCATTATATCCACATCACTACATCAGTAGTATCTTTAATTATCTTTTTGCATTAAGTCATGGACAAAGGAGGAAGATTGATTAAAGATAAATTAAATTACATTTTGTGTTCATTAATTTGATACAAAGAGTAATATTTCGCTAGCAGAGAGGAAGATTGATTAAAGATAAATTAAATTACATTTTGTGTTCATTAATTTGATACAAAGAGTAATATTTCGGCGCGCTGCTAGCGGCACAAGGCAATTGGTGCAATTTTAACCCAATTTTAATTTAAAACCAATTCAACAGAGCTGTTGTTATATTTCTTCACAAATAATAGAAAAAATGGTCGAAAAGATTAGTTCATGTGATAAAGAAGATTATTAGTTATTTATTTTAAAAAATTATTACTAATACCGTTCAGCCTACAAACTAATACTTTTTAATGAATAAATTTTTTTTCTATATATTAACTAATACTCCTCATTATATATTTCAATTATTCTGCGAATCAACCAAAGTTAGGTTAATTAAATTTGAATTAGAATTGCACCAGTTCCACAGTATAACTAGAACTAGTGCACAAAAGTATATATTTACCTAAAACGACAATTATTATAAAACCGAAGGAGTAAGAAATAGGGTGTTTTTTACATACCTGAGGGAACAAAGGCACATCTCGGAGCAAAGAAATAGCAGGCACAATGACATAACAAAGTGTAGGCAATGAAAGTATGGGCCAAAGAAGATAAATGCAGTACCCCATTTGGCCTCCAAATTCTATTTTTCCACGGCCATAGATGAAGGGGCAGTACTCGGACAAAAAAATCTGAAACATGCCTTCAGACCATCTTTTGAACTGGATGAGAGATATGTCTAAGTTTACCGGGGCGGAACCCTGGAACGCCGCCTTCCTCGGATGGTAATAAACGGGCTTCCATCCTCTGCATTGGATCGATAACCCCGTCACTATGTCTTCCACCGGATATCCGTACACCAATCCCATCTGCATTCATCGATATTGAAAGTTAACAAGACAGAATTTTAAAAAATATATATTATAAAAAAATGTCACGTTAGCTTAGAATCGGCTGTAGCCGGTTAAAAGACAAATTTTGAAATTTGAAAGTTAACAGGACGAAATTCAAATTTGGGAAAATGGAGTAGTAGCTTTACCATGCAACTTGTTTGCATTTTGTATAATTTTGAACAGTAGTAGTAGTTCAATTAAAATGTATTACTTGTTATATTAAAAGGTATTACTTTCTTTACTAAAAAGTATTAATTGCAAAACGGGTCAGTCTAGTGCTTAGAGGCGAACCTCCTTTCCCCACAGAGTGCCCTTCTCGTAGCTACAATTCGCTAAAACCTTCGCGGATTCCTCCAATTCTTGGACACTTCTACCCTTTACATTATCTTCGAAATTTTGGTGTTCGATTTTTTGATTGGATGTATACTTCTTTCCAGACAGGCTTTCCCGCCTGTGGAAACACCCTGTACCAATGTACAGGGCTACACCGAAACCGTCTAAACCAGCAAGCTCAACCTTCACAAGCAAAGAGTAAAGATTAGTACACACATGAAAGTAAGTTTGGTTAAAGATGTTGAGATATAATGATGACTTACTTGATTAACCGCGTAGTTCACGTTTGTATACACGTCGTTTTTCATGGTATTGTTGTATAACTGAGGATGTTGGACGTACGGGATCTGTGAGCCTTGCGTTTCGTCCAGAAAGAAGCAGAGTGCGTCTTTTATTGCGTCGGGATCGTTGGAGTACATGTCACAGTCTACATTGAGAATGAATGGTGCATTGCTGATTTCAGATGACACTCTTATCAGTGCATTCATTGATCCAGCCTTGAAATTGTGAGGGCGTCCCGGTCTTTTTTCGCGGGCCAGGTACACGAGTGTTGGCAATCTGTTCCCGTCAGTGTCAGTTGATTTGGGGTTCCATCCGTCTATCAGAATCTGAAATCGGTTTTACAGCAAGAAACTAGTATAGTTTTATTACTCTTGAGCACCAGTTGTATCATGTATGCTGAAACTATGCTCAAGTAATACTTTTCAGTGAAATCAACAATACTTTTCAGTAAAACAACTAATACCTTTCAGTGAAATAACTAGTACCTTTCAGTAAAAAAACTAATACCTTTCAGAAAAATAACTAATACCTTTCAGAAAAATAACTAATACCTTTCAGCAAAATAACTAATACCTTTCATTGAAACAACTAATACCTTATAAAGATACACTTGAATTGCACAATACCTGCACAATGGATTGATGATCCTGTTTTGTTACATTGGAATTACTCCATTCTTCGAAGCCTTTATGTTGGTGCTTATTTTCTTTAGGGACATACCCCATTGCTACTACTGCATCTATTCGGCTCTTCATATCTTCATACATTTGCTAAATGACAAAAAAAACGATCATTATCTACTCGCTAAACTTATCATCTGGCCAAACAAAGTGAACAATCGATGATGAATGTACCTTAACATTAGTCCATTCTTGAATGAAACTGGACTTATTCATATCAATATTCCGAGAAAAGTATACTTGTGGAGACCTCGGTTCCACATTGTATTTCTTAGTAAAGGGAATCCAGTGTTTGGAAAAAATAGAGGCCTCAAAGAGAGCATAAAAGGTTAGTTCAGAACCCCCATCATCTGATAAATAAATGGTGAGTTTTTGAGGTGTGTAGTTGTATGACATAACTGATAACACTGTGTTCATCACCAATGATGGTGGCTCTAATATGGGATCCGCTGTGCACACAAATACATCAATCCCAGGCAACTTATCCCCATATCTGCAAAATTCAATGTTGGATTTTTTTAATAAAAATTGAATACGGAAATTTTTGTGATTTTCACTTTGCTATAAAATATGATCAGTTAAGACCATAAATTCACCTATCATAATATGTATAATATCGTACTGGCCAAACTTATTCAAAGTATGAAATTTACGCTTGCAAATTAATATCACTACACTTATCAACTGATATCGTTACACTTATAACTTAAATATTATTATTAATTTATAAGAGTAGTAATGTCAAATTTATATTATGAATAAGTTTTTATGAGAAAATTTGTTTACATATTATAAGACCTTTCATACAATTTTTTTTTGTATATATAAAAGGTCTGAAGAGTAACAGACATGTGGTAAAACTTGAAAAGGCAGAACTCCATCGTTCTGGCTTTTTCTTTACAATTAATTACTATAAGTAATATTTTAATTTACTTTATCAAAGTATATTCATATTTTTCATCTAGGGTGTTTCTTATACAACAGTCAGAGTGTCGTACTGACTAATAATAGTCAGACTCTACAATCGCGCCACATGTCATCGTACTCTGTCGTACTGACCTGTTATCTGTTGTACTTATTTAATATTTTTAAATTATATTTTTCTATTTACTATTATACCTTTCCTAAAATAATTAGAATACTTAATACATCCAATTAAACGAATGAAATTAATCTTTTCTTTTTTTGGAGCAGATCCTCTCCACATCTCCACATATTTTGTCAACCGAACCAAATAAAATTTGAGGAACAAATATATTTTCACTGTCATTCTCTCCTATATTTTAAAAATCGAAACCGGAAGTTGAGCCGGACGACCCCCAAAAAAGGTTGGACCGGGGTCGGATCGGTTGGGTCAGATTGAGCCGGATTGAGCCAGTGTGACGTCATAATAAATATTATATATATATAGTATGCATAATTTAAAAAAAAATCAAAATTCAAAAATTCAAAATTCAAAAAAATTCAATATATAAATTATTTAATAGTAATACTAATGAAATAAAGAATGAATGTTACGTATATAGTGTTGAGATGATATTATAATTTCACTTAAATGCATTGAATGATTGAATCTAATTTTTAAAATGTTTTCTTTAAATTAAAGGTACACTTTCAAAAAACTAGGAATATATATATTAATTGTATATTTCAATGATTTTATAATCGGACCGGACCGGCCGGTTCAACCGGTTTAACCGGGAACCGGTCCCGGAACCGGTCTGGAGACACCCTAAAAACCACTTTTGCGGTTGAACCGGTCAAAACCGGAAGAACCGGTCAAAACCGGACCAAAACCGGTTCTAATTAAAAAAAAAAAACTTTTAACTATATGTATCAAGGTCCACCTTCATCCCTTTTATAATACTTCCTCTCACATTTTTCTCCAACACTTTTCAATGTGGGATAAATGTATGAGGTGAGACAAATTTAATAATACTTCCTCTCACATTTTTCTCCAACATTTTCGATGTGGGATAAATGTGTGAGGTGGGAAAATTTTTATAATACTTCCTCTAACATTTTTTTTCCAACACTTTCGATATGGAATAAATGTTTGAGGTGAGACAAATTTTATAATACTTCCTCTCACATTTTTCTCCAACACTTTCGATGTGGGATAAATGTATGAGGTGAGACAAATTTTATAATACTTCCTCTCACATTTTTCTTCAACACTTTCGATGTGGGATAAATGTATGAGGTGACAAATTTTTTATAATACTTCTACTCGCATTTTTCCCCAACACTTTCGATGTGGGATAAATGTATGAGGTGTGAAAATTTTTATAATACTCCCTCTCACATTTTTCTCCAACACTTTCGATGTGTGATAAATGTATGAGGTGAAACAAATTTTATAATACTTCCTCCAACATTTTTCTCCAACACTTTCAATGTGGGATCAATGTATGAGGGGGGCAAAAATTTATAGTACTTTCTCTCACATTTTTCTCCAACACTTTCAATGTGGGATAAATGTATGAGAGATGAGACAAATATATGAATCAAGGTCCATCCTTTTATATTATTTCCTCTCACATTTTTCTCTAATACTTTCGATGTGAGACAAAAATATAAGGTCCACCTTCCCCCTTTTATATTACTTTCTCTTATATTATTGTGTTATTTTTTTATTATGACTATGACTTTTGTTGTATTTTCTTAAATATGAAAATTTATAATATATATGTTTAAATTTTTGTAGGTGTATACTTATTATTATTTTTTAACTAAACATAAGAAATATTGACAAAAATTAGAAAGAAATCATTTTAACGGTTGAACCTCCGGTTGAACCGCTGTCCGGTGATCTGTCCGGTTCGATCACCGGTTCGGTTATGAAAACATTGGTATATTTTATAAAAAAAAAATGAAAGAGCCCCCAGCCCCAACTGGATTCAACTATTCAAGTAAACCAAGAAATTGTTAAAGCAAATAGAAAGATAAATGGGCTGGGTCGAGTCTTGAGAAAAAACATAAAAGGGCCGGTCAAAAAAATCCTAAAATCTTCTTCTCTCTCTCCCTTCATTTTTCGTTTCTTCAATCGGCGCCGTCGCCCGCCGCCTCCCATCGACCACCTGATCACTTGATCTCACACAACCCGCTCAGAACTCAGGTAACTCTCATTCTCTGAACACAAAAGGAATCAAAATCTCCTAATTAAACTCCATAAGAACAACCCTAAATTATCCCCAAATTGGACGACGGCGAAATTAGCCCCAATTTCAAACAATCCACCACTCCATCTTGTTTTGGAGACGATGAATACTACGATGAAGATTATGCATTTGCGCTTCTTTTTGCGGCGGAGCTCACCGGCGTCGTGGGCGGCGGACTCCGGGTCGCCGTTGACTGCGTGGCCGTTGACCGGGTATACTGATTGCATCTCCTTCTCAGTCATCTTGTGGTTTTTTTTTTTTTGCTTTTGCTTTGAGAAGGTGATGAACTGATTCGAATTCAATCAATTCACCGAAGCCTAGCTTCTCCCAATTGTTTTTTTTTTTTGGTTATTTTGGTGAAAATTGACGGTTCACCGGTTCCCGATATTTTGAACGGTTTTTTCGATTTTGAGGGGGGCGGCCCAATAGCGGTTCTATACACCTCTATTGGGCCGCTTGGGGGCGGTTCACCGGTCCGGCCGATCGGACCCGATTTTTAAAACAGAGATTCTCTCCATTAACACTCCCTGAAACTGAATAACAATTTTACTAAATTGTATTCAAATTCTTGCAGTATTAATTAAGATATAATAAACTTTGAACTTGAATTTGGAGAAATTATCTCTTTGAGAAGATGTTGAGTTCCGCAATTAGAGAAAATTTCTCTTTATCAATTTGGCAACTTATGTTGGGTTGGTTTGATTTTATGTTTTTTTTGTGATACGGTATTTGATATATTGGGGAGATTATATATGTATACGGGTATTTCTCCTCCACAACGGCACTTAAGTCGTCGCGGCGTTACCATCACTTCCGCGCTGGTCATCTTCTCCGGTCATTTTCTTCAAAATTAAAACTTGTATTTTCTAAACAACACGTTCTCAATATTAAAATTGGAAAAGAAAAACCCTAATCGCAAACTTTATCTTTATAAGAAATTGATGAAACATCGCAGTAGATTCGATAAAGGTAATGGTGGCGGAGGAGACCCCGGCGAGTTTAGGAGCCGTCAATTTTCTGGTATACGAAAGTGAAGGAGAGGAGAATATTAATTTGAGGAATTATTTAATGGAATATATCTTTTTTCTAAAAAAAAAAAGAGTTAGGATAATTTTATAAATTGATAATTATATTTTTTAAATTATTAAATTTATTATAGCAGTACGACAGTACGATGCAAAACGATGATTAATACGATGTAAAACAATAGTTAGTACGACACTTAGTACAAGAGGTAGCAGATCATTAATTTTAAACCTTTAGATTTTAAATATGATGGTTCAGATTAACTGACTATTGACAGTCAATACGACACATTGACTTCTATAAAAACACCCATTTTTATCTAATGATTAAGTAATACTTGTGTGCATTAATTACACACGATACAATTAGATTCAATTTTAATGTGAATTAATCACACGCTAGAATTTGAGTGATTTCACCCTCCATTTCTTTTTACATTGTCGAACCATAAACCATGTTATGAACCCAAACACGAACCCTGAACAATGAACCATGAACTCAGAATCCAGAATCATGAACCTTGAACCCAAACCCTAAATCATTCAGGTCGGGTCGGATCTGGATCAGATTGGGCCCATGTCTTATTCGAAAGTTGAAAAAAAGAAATACACTCTAAAATTCAATTGTACGAATTCTAAATTGATACAAAGGTGCACATAAGTATTTGCCCTAATGATTATGCACAATTTCACAGTTTTAGAACTTTAATTTAATTATGATTTAATTCATAAAGTCCACATTGTATGTCTCATCATATGTGCAAATTCTGACAATTAATCTCTAATTGAATTAATATGTCAATTTTTTATTAAAGAAATTGAAATATGTGATATTAATTTGATATAAAATCTTTAAAAATGAACCTATATTTATAAAACATTTACTAATCCCCACATAATACGCAAAAGAAACATTTGCGTGAAATAGTCTTGCGGTCAGAAGATACATAAATTAACACATATAATTTTTTTTTTTATCTGACAAAGTTAGTTGTTAGTTGTTAACAGTTAGCACACCAAGCACTTAAATACTCCACAAATTTATAAATTCACCAATCCACCTTATAACTCCTATAACTTCAATTCCTTCATAAATAGAATTAAATTTGAATTTTCCATTCAATTGAGGAGTTCAATGGCCAGTTGAACTAAGCCACCTAGTTCACGTTATATACCTTTTGATATGAAAGTTTCATTTTCAAATTAGATTTTATCTTTATCTATTTCGTGAGACCGGAACCTAGCCTTAATCTTATCTATTTCTAGGGAAGGCTGGCCTAAATGGCCTCAATCTGGCATCTTCTTTACAAATAGTACCCTTACCTAAGCCTTGGATATAAATAACTCAAATCTTTTAATTTTGCCACCTTAGTAAACAGTTAGATATATACCTTAAATTTATCTAATCGCAAACTTAATTTTCATATAGATTTGAGAGGAAAAATTTAGAGAATAGCAGTTTAAAAAAAATAAAATATTATATTTTAAAAAATTGTTGTTCAAAGTTCAAACAACCCAACACCTGCACTCACTTACATATATTAATCGTCATTAATTATTTTTATTAATAATATAAATTTTTTAGAAAACAAATTTAATTAATTATTTTTATTAAATAGTATTAATTGGTTTCAAGGAGCATTATTAATTATGCATTGTGCGAATAAGACATTTTCTTTGTGAACGAGATTTAAAGTACATGTTTAATAAAACTAGTAAACTAAGCATGTGGAACGATACAATCCAGAGGGTGCGAAAGAAACTATCATCGTGGACCGATAAGAAAGTCTCCTTAGGGGTCGTCTTGCTCTACTGAGATCGGTACTTACATCACTTTCTATCTACCAATTATCTTTTTATCGGTCTCCAAAAAATATTTTGAAAATCTTAACTTCTCTTCAACGTTCTTTTCTTTGGGGTGGGAGTGAGAATAAATCCAAAACTGTTTGGTTGGATTGGAATTCCGTTTGCAAACCAAAAAATCTTGGGGGACTTGGGGTTAGGGACATGGGTGAGTTTAATAGGGCACTCTTAGAAAAGTGGCTGTGGAGATTTTTTAATGAGAAAAAGGGGTTGTGGGTGAGGGTTGCCAAATCAATTCACGGGGATTTAGAAATGGGAGAGTCGGGTTACTTATGTAATGAGAGAGCCAAGAATTGGTCAGTTTGGTGGAAAGATATTGTGTCAAATGGATCGGGAGAGGGGGGGAAATTGTTTTGGGGTAGTTTAGAGAGGAAAATCGGGGATGGGTGTGAGTCGAAGTTCTGGCACAGTTTGTGGGCGGGGGGAGAGGTCTCTAAAAAGTCTTTTCCCAAGGCATTATAGTATATGTGTAGAAAAAGAGGGGAGAGTGAGGGAGAAGGGGGATTGGGATGAGGGAGTATGGAGATGGTCTTGGAGCTGGAGGAGATACCTTTCTGAATATGAAAAGGAAATGCTTAGCGAACTCATTTCATTGATCGATAGGTATAAACCAAAACAGGGAATGGAGGACAACTGGAAATGGAACATCACCTCAAATGGAAGCTACCAGACGAAGAAGGCGTACGAGCTACTCACGGAAGGACACCCACATTTACTTCCGAACGGGATCAACGACGCTGATTTCGACGCGGTTTGGAACAAAATGGTACCACTCAAAGCGACATCAATGGCTTGGAGATTACTATGGAACATGCTACCAACGATAGACAACCTCACACAAAGAAATATCATTCAAGCGACAACATCCAAAATCTGCCCATTGTGCAATTTGGTCGATGAAACGGCTGATCATATCTTTGCGGGTTGCTCGGAGACTTGGAAAAACTGGAGTATGCGCTATAGATGGCTGGACACATCACTACCTCAACATAATCGAGTAATTTCACACTACAAATTACACTCAGGTATTTTCCCAGGTAAAAGAGGAAAAACTATAGCAATTGGGATTTGGATTTCTGTAGTTTGGGTGGTGTGGAACTGGAGAAATAAAAAGATTTTTGAAGATAATCAATTTCGTTCGGATAAGATCATAGAAGAGATTAAGGGGAGACTTTGGAGTTAATATTCGTCAAAATTTTTGGTTACTTGTAATGCCTCTCTAAAGGATTGGTTTGCAAATCCTAGAATTTTCTTTGAGTTGTAAACATACTGTAAATATTATGCTGGGGATATCTTTTCCCATGAGTAATAAATTCTTTTTCCTTATCAAAAAAAAGAAAAGAAAGTAAACTAAGCATGTGATTCGATTTGAAATTACTAAAATATCATAAAGTCAAACAATAATTTGTCATACCCAGAGGTCAGTGATGATTGGCCGTTTTAGAACAGTCCTAAAACATTATCTACCATACCATCAATGTTGAATCACAACACACCAACTATCTAATTATTGTAATACTACCTTCTTCTAGATTCTTTATCACATTTACTTTTTTTCATTTATCATATCATTTTTTAAATTTTTTTTTATTATTTTAATTATTAATATAAAATTCGTTCACAAAAACACACGTAAATAATAAAAGTGACATCGAATTCGAATAGGAGGGAGTAAAAAATAATCCAAGCATCACCAAGCATGAACAACTACAACTGAAAACAATCCATCTTGCAGGCTTTCAATACGAGGATATTAAATTACATAAGAAATCATACTAATAGTAGTATGAGCTAAATTTAGTCTTAAAAAGGTTATCTTTCTATTTACTCTTATAATCCAAAAAAAATACTCAATTTTTGTCCTAAATTCACCAAAATATTCAAAATTAAACAGTATACAAAAAGTCATTGACATGTGATCTAAAACGACAATCTTTTGAATTTTAAAGCGATTACAAGATCAAAATCAAACAGTTTCTTGAATTTTGGAACTAAATAAAAAATTGACTTTGATTCAAAATTAAATATTAGACAAAGTTATAAAACCAAAAAACTTCTCCAAACGAGTCATGACATACACAAGTAGTTTTAACTACGTCGTACCTGGAGGAAAGCCTGTCCTTGAACGGATACCGATAAACGATGCGCCATCGGCCGGATTGATTAATAATCCAGTACAAACCAAAGACAATCTCGGATAAAAACATCCCAATCCAAACATATCTTCCTGTTGTAGGGATGTGAGTAAATCTGTAAATCCATATGAAAAGAAAAGCAAGTGCTATTGTGAAACACCATAGTTTATGTACTAATCCACCTCTCCCTATTTTGGTCTCAAACAGAGCTTCATCTCCACTTCCACCCATTCTCTCTTTAATTTTCTCTCTGTATAGTCTAGTCAATTGGGTTTCATTCACCCGTGTATATAAATTTATATATTAATTTCCATGACTAGCAAGTGTTTACTTTGTGGCTAATGGACAGGATAGGTAAGATACTAAGATATATTATATAAAAATGGATTCACATGTGGCTAAGAATGTTCCTTGGTGCATAAATCATCTCTATCCTATATATGGTTGGACGGTACGACGTATCGAAAATTTTCTCGTCATATCGTTACTGTATCGAAATTTTCGATACCAAAAAATGTCATACCGTTGTCGTATCGAAAATTCGGTATACCGAAATTTCGGCATATCGAAATTTTCGATATGTCAATATTACATAACGATACCGTACCGCTATTTCGATATATACCGAAATATTTTGGTATTTCGGTATACCGAAATTTTCTATATTTTCATACCGCTATCGTACCGAAATAAAATTGATAATTTTCGAAACGATAAATGCGATATACCGGTATTTTTAATATTTCCTTCACCCCTAATTTTACATGCACCGTGTAATTGGTGCATAATTAATATTATCCTTAATTTTTTTAATTGTTTCATTTTATTTAAAATGGTGTTTATTTTTATTTGTCATTCTACTACTTTCAATGTAAATTTGCCCTTGTTCTTCCAACAATCCCCTTAATATAAATAGTACCAATAATATATAATCAATGTACGTCAATATTCAAGGATAATAAGATTGTGATTATATTACTTCCTCTATCCACAAAAAATATGCTAATTTGTTTGGGTACAGGTTTTAAATGAAAATAGATAAAGTAAATAAAATAAAAGGTGTTTTTTTTTATAACTCAATATTCGGTTTAAGGACCGACTAATTCAAAGGATGTGAGATCCATTTATAAATGAAATGATTTTTTGTGAGTAAAGTACAATGACAATTTGAGTAATTAAGTGATGATTAAAGAGTGGATATAAAGTTAAAGGGTGTTTGCAAAAAAAAAAAATATATTTTAAGGAAGTGATTAAAATTAGTGATTATGAGAAAATTAATTAATAGTAGAGTTGATGATATTTGTAAAAAAATCAAAGAAAATTTGATAATATTTTAAAAAGGAAGTTAATAATACTTTATAAAAATGCGCATAAGCTACCAAAAAAACACCCCGTCCCGTCCTGACCCGTACTGTCTGGTCAGACCCACCCCCTTCCCGTGGTGAAATGGGGGCAGGTCTGGGTATTACTCGGGACCTGCGCCTCGTTTTATATATTAAAAATTAAAATATATATTAAATAATATATGTAAATACAATATATTTTTTATTTTTTTAATATTTTTTAATATGTAGATAACAATAATTCAATTTTATAGACATTTTTAGGTGAATATGAAATATAATATGTTATTTCAATTAAAATTATCTATTGATATCAACATTTTAAATTGTAAAAAAAAAATACATATAAAAAAATATTTAAAATGGGTCGCCCCGTCCCGTGCCCCGAGCGAGTCAGACTAGCCCCACCCCATTTAAAAAGTGGGGCGGGTCGAGTACATTGTCATCCCTAAATGCACACAATTTAGATGACTATAATCACTTATATTTTTTTTGCAAACACTCTCCATAAAATAAATGCCCACACTTTTGATGGACAGAAGGAGTAATAAATAAGGGTATAAGAGTTTTTGGTATCTTAATAAATGAGAAAAATGATTTTGTGTGAATAGATAAAATGACAAATATAAAAAGGAATGGAAATAGTATTTTTTAGTGAATATAATTTTATTTTTTTTAACTTGATATCTGATCGAAGAATCGATTAATTCAGGGATCAAAATTTAATGAACATAAGTAATAACATTCAGTAAAATTGGTTAACAATACTATTTAATGAAAATAATTAATAACATTTTAAATTAATTATGTATTTGAATTGCCCAATACACCTACTTCATATTTTGTCTTCATTTGTTTACATTTTATGAAAAATATTATGGAGCCGAGATATAGGATGACACTGAAGTTACTAAAACACCCTTAATACTTTTTTCACTTTTTTTCTCTTTTTGCCCATCGTTGTTTCTCTTCTCTCTCCTTTATATTGTAGAATACAAAGTGTTGTATGAGACGGTCTTATTTATGAATCGATTTTTTATTTTGATATTAGGGTTATATTTCCTTGTAAAAGTATGATTGAGATTTAGGAACCATGATCCCATAGGTCATTTAATGAGACTGTCTCATAGAATTTTTGTGTTTACAAAATAGTTTCATTTTCTATCTCTTTTTCTTTTTCTATTTTCGGAATGTTCTCCACACTCTTTCTCTTCACTTTCACCATCTTAACTACCACCGCAATTGTTGATAACTTTTGAAAGCTCTAGAGATTTAATACAACACCACTTCCTTCGACTCCAAGAATAATGCATTAGAATTAGGGAAGAATTAAATAGATAATTACGTGTTTCATTTAATTTGGTAAACGAGGTTTAACCTATACACTTGAGTTAATCGATAGAGCTCTTATTCAGATCTAGTAGCTCGAGAGCTCGACTCAACTCGTCAATCCTCGAACTCAACTTATTTATTTGAGAGTGATTCGAGCTCGACTTGTTGGGCGATATATGAATATATTTTCTTGTCATTTCAGTATACTATATGAGAATTTGTTAGAAACTCGAGCCCAACTTATTTATTTGATAGTGATTCGAGCTCGATTTGTTGGGCTCGATATATAAAAATATTTTCTTTTTAGTTCAGAATACTATACGAGAACTCATCAGACTTAGCTAAACTCGTTCGATTCATTTGTGAATCGTATCAAATTTATTTTCCAACTCGTTATTGTGATTGAGCAAGCCCGACTAGACAAATTAATACTCAGAGTCATTCGACATTCAAATACTTGACTTTACCCAAATAACAATACTAACTCCAAGTAAATGGGAATACTATTATTTATCCAAATTTGTGTTTACCCCAAAATAAAGGCAGACGTCCTTTAAAAAAAGAACTTTTTACATGCTATTTTTCGCATACCACTTCTATTATTGTACTTGAGCTAAACTTTGCCACTGACATGAGGCATATCAGCATATGTAATACGAATAAAAAATGACATAGCATGTGATTTGTTTCAAGCGTGACACAGAGGCTGTTACAAGTGGGGCAGGCCCAAGACTTTTGACCTCTCTCTTTATATATTAATATATACAGTTATATAACAATGTTAATGTTTATGTGTATTTATCCTTTTTATATAAATTTATGTGTATGTATTATGTATACTAATTATATCAATATATAAATGACAAAATGGAATAACTCATGTTATCATTTAGTTTGTTCACTATTAATAATATATTTAAAATTTTCTACCAACAACATTAGCATCGGACACGAATGAATAGCATGTGACAAACATAAAGAATCTCATAAAATAATTTTCTAATAAATATAGAACTACTATTTATAAGTTTTTTTTTTTAAAACGGGTGGAAAGAAAGTGTACTATTGCACTCTCACAAGAGGGATCGAGAATCTTTATGCTACACAATTTTATTAAAAGAAAACTCATAATTAACCCGACTTCCAACTTTCTGGATTTTTTTTCACCCTTTTTGAATTAAACAAAATATTGATTTGAACTTTGAAGCTTTCACAAAGGAGCTAGTACATAAATCAAGCCACATCTTATTTCTCGTTCGGTACAACGAAATAGAAAAAACTTGTGTGAACTCGAATTTACCGTGAACTCAATTTTTTTAGTATTACTATTATATATAAAAATTTTCACTGCTATGCATAAAAACTATTACTATTAGGTATAAAAATAATTATTATTTAAAAAATACTTTATATATTTTAAACAGTTAAAATTTGTGCTTAACAGTGATAACTTTTATCCATAATAGTGATAAATTTTATGCATAGACTTAGTTTATATAAGTGTTACTCAACGAAATATACTCACATATATCCCAATGTTGCTTTTAGGGGCTAAGGAAAATCGTTAGCAAAGTAATCATAGCCTATTTTCTTAATGTCCAAATATTAAGATTGAAAGTACACGTTATATTATATGACCAAATCTTATTTGCACTAATTGTATTATACAACTTAAGTTTATTTTCTAAAGTTTACAACTGTTTTATTTCTAAAAATGCATTTGAGTTGTAGTGTTGCACAATGCATTTAGTGACTTATCCATATTATTTATATATTCATATACTAGCACTGGAGTTCATTAACTTCATAACAAAATTGCATATTCATCGATTATGGGATGAGTATGAGATAGTTTCATGAAATGGATAATCATTTTATTGTTAGTGTTAAATTTTACTTTTAAAACACGAGATGCTGGTAGCTATAAGTTCATGAATCATATATATTATATAATAATAAAATTCGTTTCATATACTGTCAAATTCTGTTGTGAACTATTTGCATCAATTTTGATTTGGTGTAATTTTTTTTATATAATTAAAAAAAACATTTTTATCAAAAAAATTTTCTGGGCCCGACCCAAACCCAGCCCAGTCCCGAATTCGACCCGAGTGGTTCATGATTCACCCGGTCCAAATGTATCATAAATTAGGATTCATGATTTAATATTTAGGATGTAGATTGTTCATTCAAATTAAAATTGAATCTAAGTACACCAATTTTACAAGTGCACACAAGTGTTAGCTAGAGAATTTAAGATCGCGCTAGCTAGAGATAAGTAAAATATCACAATTTCCCATTTCTTAATTACGTGATTAAATTCAAATTATTATGATATTTAGATTTGGTCAAATCATTAGATAGCATAGCAGGCACTATTGAAGAAAGTGTGAGTGAATCTGAATCACTACAATTTTTTTTTTTTAAAAAACAATCATTACAATAATTTCATAATATAATCAATTACAATAATTCTTTTTACCATTGAGTATATGACAATATCATTTTATCTCGCTGTAGACCGTAACCATAATCACCACAAGAGGAGGACCACCCGAAACCGCAACTCGAAACCGCAACAACAACGCAACCAAAACTGCAACCCAACAACAGGAGTACCACCACCCCATAAAGAACGGAACCATCACAAGAGAGAATAATATTCTCTCTTCGTATCTCAAACTCGAGACCTCAAGATCTCAAGTGGTGAAACCCTAATCACTTGAGCTATCTACGATTGACTGAATCACCACAAATTGAGGCAATGGAAGTAAGAAAATTAAGTTTGTGGAAGTGGATGCAAAAGATAGGATAGGACCATCACCGGATATGTATTTAAAATATTTATTTATTAATTTAAGAAAATTATGGAGTCTGACAAATGTACAATTACTATCGTGTCTATGTTGCCTGCTCAAAATATATTTGTTTAAGAATATCATGGAATAAAGACAACGACTCGCATCTTGACTTAGTCAACAATTATTTTAAATGAAATATATTTTTTTTTTCTTTATACTCTCATTTATGCTACTGTATATTATTACTTAAATATGATGTTTTTTTTTTGAGAGAAAAAAAATTCAACAAGAGACAACTACATTAACTCTTGTCGAACCAACTCTTCAATCCAACACGAAAAACCTACCTCGATCCAAGCGTGAGGAACAGAGAAAGAACGAGCCAACTTCGCTAAACCATGGGCGACCAAATTCTGAGACCTGGGAACATAGGAAATGTCTTTCACTTCGATCATCTCTAAGTCCTCATGTAATTGTCGCAATATTACACCTTCGGGCCCAAAAAAAAATCTTTACTACGAATCGCATGAATTGAATCCTGGGAGTCCGTAAAAATATGCACTTCGCCCGTGAAATGACTCGCATAGCAGCTCACTCCATGAAGAATAGCTGTGAGCTCCGCCGCCAAGATCGAGCCCGGTGGGGCTATTGCTTTACAGACAGCAGCCTTGAGCTGCAATTCCCGATTGTACACAACCAAACCCACCGCGTATTCCTTCTTGCCGTCGTCAAAACTCGCGTCCACCTTCATTACATTGCCCGTGAAGTCTCCATCCCGACACCATCTAGGAATCGAGACAGCAGGTGCATAGAGAGTCATGGTCAAATTTTTTGAGCAGCAACAGAGTCATGTTGATAGTGCAAGGCCCAATCAGTAGAAAATGTCCCTACACCTAATCCACCCTTCCCATGTTTGGGATCACAACGCTCCTTCCAAAAACCCCAGCAAACCATGATTATTTCTTCCAATGAAAGTATCTTCAAATCACATAGAGATTCGGGTATCTCTTGGGCATTCAAGGTATTAAAGCTCTTAACATAGAACCAAAGAACATCACTCGAGTATTGAACTACTCCCCCAAACCAAAAGAATATCTTATTTTTACATATTATATATATTTTTTTGTAGGTCTATCTTTTCTAAATACATCACTATATAGCTATATTAAAAAATAAAAAGTATCACTATTCATTTTTTTTTTTACAACAAAGCAAGATTACATGCAACGAAAGCAAATATCTAATAGGTCATCCACAAAAATCGGAGGCTCTACCTAACAAGACGAATTCTCGAAAAATCGAAACGTTCGAGTCAAAGAATGTGCCACTAAATTGACACTGCGATTAATCCACTTAACCTTAAATTAACTGGGATTGATCCGAGATGATGCTCTCAAATCCCCAAAGGTGGAGCTATCCTGGACCGAGTCATAAATTGTTGTACTAACTTCTTGTGCATCTGTTTCGATGATAACAAAATCGGTGTTGATTTTCAGGTACGGACGTGGAGGCGGGTGCTACACCTTGCAAATGATACAATAAATTTAAATTCTTTCTTGATAAATAGATGCTTTATTTGTTTTATTCATTTTTTAAAATACACTAATGCATACATGTTAATGATGGTATTGAGTAGGTTTTTTGTGCATAGATGGATTGTGTAATTTAAATATTTTTATTAAAATATGCAACTTATTATATTAAAATATACAATTTGTGTTTTTATATCGGTGCATATAAAATTGTCTTTTATAAACAATTATTTCAAATAAGAAATAAAGAGTGTTCGCCCTTCCTGACGTCAGGGAATCAATAAAAATTTAACACATCATATAACTTCGCTCAGGGAGATAATTTTGCCATGGATGAATTAATTAATTTTATATATATATATATATATATATATATATATAATTACCGAAATATTCCCTATAACTCTTTTTTAAAAAACACCCTCTCCTTCAACCTCCATCTTCGTCTCCACTTTCTCCTCCAATAATTCTTTAGCCAATTTCATAATTTTATTGCTCTAAAAATATTTTTTAAAAATTTTATAACCAATATATTCATCCTTCTTTAAGAAGGACAATGCATATTTATCGATTTCAGACAACTGAAAAACCAGAGAACATAAAAATTTGAAGAACAAAATATTGAAAACTAGAGTATTAGAGAAGAATAAATCAATGTCGATTTCTCATAAACAAAAACCAGAAGAACAAAACACAGGAGATTGAAATAGTGTGAAACTTGAAATTATGGGGAAAATGACAAAAGACACACTCCAATCGCATACCATAAAACATTGAATCATTAATCTAGATTTGAACACTTAATTAAGAAATGTATACTACTTTCACTTAAAAATATCTTAAGAATCCCCATTTTAGTATTTCTCAATTTCACTATGTCGCTCTTTCGTCTATATATATAGACACACATATATACGTACTTATGCAGATTGTAGACCCATAAACAGATCAATATGGTTTTGAAGGTTCTAGAAACCGATCTGAATCAAAACAGATGAATGTCAATTTGCCACTTTTGTTTCGATTTGAATTGAAATAAAAACTTGATAATCCACACAAACCGATTTCGCTGGTGTTGGGCTCCGCCACTTCAATTCGCTCTGCCGCCAGTCGCAATACTTGCCAGCGTCATCAGGGTTCTTGTCGGATTTACCTCCGACAATGAAAGATTGATGACTTAGGGATATACTTTTGATTTTATAATTAATATTTTAAGTTATTTTTAATAAATTGGTAATTTTTTCCTTTTATATTCATTAATTTAATTTATTAGTAGGGCGAAGTTATGCGATTCTTGATGTAGATGCACATCTTGAACGCCTAATTTCTAATCTGCAATCAATCGTTTAAAAAAAAAATATTGTACGTTGGATCGTTGATCCAATTGTATTGAAAGATTTTCTAACGTTAGGAAAGACAAAATCCTTCCTGATAGTAGAAAGACCCGTGAGAAATTAGTGTAAAAATCGTTCGATTTCTTTAAACTCTGAGGCAGAAGTCTAACTCTCTTTAATGAGAATTCGTTGATGAGGGGAAAGTAATTCTGATCAATGGCGGCGCAACTGATGAGTTTTGGGCTTTAGTCTTTTATTTTTGGCCCAATTAGCATTGGGCCCATTTTCGGCCCATTTAATACCGTCGGACCCCTGGTCAGATTTTAATCTCTCTCAGACCATGTTTATCGGGGGCTGGTACATGCCCTGGTCATCCACAAGAGAAAAATTCAAAATTTATTAATACTTGATGACCTTGGTCATCACATGAACATGGGCATCCAACATTTGCCCAAATATGCTCCATTCATTTCATGACACATGGCGTAATTTAATTGGTCCAATATATTTTACCTATATAATTTTAAATTTCAATTTATTTATTGAAATAAAAAAAAAAAAAAAAACACCAAAATTCATGAAATAAAATTATTTATATATAGAGATCAATATTGATATATTTTGGATCATAATTTCAAACACTCTCATTTTTCTTCTTGATTTGTGTCAAATTAATTTTTATCATTTTCTACATGGATCCAAATCATCCCAATTTTAAATTTTTTATTCCTATTCTAAAATTTAAAATTTAAAACCAAGATTTTTTTTTTTTGTATTTCAATTCTTGTAATTTTAAATTTTGTTATTGGATGTGGTAAATTATTTTAACTGTATTGTAATTTTCTTATAATAATTGTGATTTTTTTAATATCAAATAATTGTGTATTTTTTAAATATGTTAAATATAATAAAAAATAATTATAAATTTAACTGTTAAGTTATAAAAGAAATAATTTATTAAAAGTGTTGATTAGTGGTGATTTTGCTTGAGTTTTGTGCTATTTCCTAGTTTGGAGTGATGATTTTGCATGATTTTAGCTATCATATTGTTGGAATTATTAAGAAAGTTCATCTAATGCTTTGGTGTTGCAATTGTGCAGGAATCGAGTAAAAACGAGGATTTTATGGAAGAAATGAGAAAAAGCAGTTACTCGGGTCATGCACGAGGGCTCGAGTCGTACAGTGCCTAAGTCGGGCTTGTTGAAATGCGATTTTGAAGAAAATGCCTACTGGGACGAGCTCGAGTCGAGCAACCTTGCTCGACCTCCCTTTGGTCGAGCAAGGGAGAAAATCGAGCTGAAATCCGAAGTTTTGATTTGCTCGACCCAATTTTGGTCGAGCAACACTGCTCGAGTCTAGCAGCCTGAAGAAAGAAAACGTGTGCGCGATTTTACACTTGCTCGAGTCGAGCAAGCCAAAATATCTGAGGTCCCAATTTCTGACCTAGGGACACGTGCCAGAGGATTCAAAAGCATATAAAAGGCCATGAGTTCGTTTTTTTATCATTCAACAGCAATAGGGAGAGAAGGGGAAGATAGCAAGTGATACTGTTTAGAGCTGCAACTAATACTTTTTCATGTTTTTCAATTTTGCTTCCATAGATAGCATAGATCCTCATAGAATAGCATAAATATAGTTTCAATTTCAGTTTTGAGCAAGATATCAAGGAGTATTGATGGATTTTGTATGGTTTGGTGCTTGAACTTCAATAGTAAGGTGTCTCTTTCTTTTGGATTATTGTTGCTTATTTTGATATGGGTTCTTTGATTTCTTGTTGTTTAGCCATGAGTTTTGCCTTGTGCACCATGGGCTAAGGTTATTAGTGTTTGGGTGTTTGAAATTGTGGTGATGACTGTTTAATTGCTTTGATTATGGTTGTTTATCTCTATTGATGGTGTTCCTTTAGATTAGGAGAATTTACTTGTTCTATTTTGGTTGTTTTGCTATTAGCTTGTGTGTTTTTGCTAGTTTATTTCAACGAGAGTTGGGTAGATGGGTTTAGGCATATGGGTATTTGTTTAATTCATCTGAATTGGAGTCGATTAGGTTCTATCGCAACGAGAGTTGGGTAGGTACTTTAGAACCCCCCTAATCTACATTATCTTCTTGAGTTAAATCCTTGAGTGGGTAGTGAAGAGCACATAGGAGCATCAACCTTAGTCTACAAGTGGGAACACACGGTGATGGAGTAGTTAGCTAATCAAAGGACCATATCCGTGCAATTACCCGGGCTAGCAAAGGGAGATTCACCTCTCGATCCTAGGATTTAAAACGATATCGTACCCTAGGCTTACCAAGTACGAGAATGGTATATGTGTAGTGATCGCCCTTATGGATTAACCGGAAATAGAGGCAAACACCATAATTAATCTTTTGACAATCGTCTCACAAGGAAAAACACCCGAGCACATCTTCTCTCGCTAGTAAACGAAAATCGTTTGCTATTTAATTGCTTTCTTTTAGCTTGCTCGTTTTTTGTTTGATCTTTGGTTCACTTGTTGAATATTGCTTGTTTTAAGTTTCAAAAACATGTCACGCTATAATCATGCGACAACATATAGCAATTGAGCTATATTCCACACCTAGTCCCGTGGATTGATTTTTAAAACCGGGCACTTCAACGACCCTCTTATACTTGAGAGGTTAGTGTGTTGTAAAACACGTGTCATGGGTGGACATGAATAAACAATAAAAAAATGAATTCGGGTTGTAGAGTAAAATGTGTATGTGGAAGAGAGAGAAATGAACTGTTTATTACTTGATTATGATTGTGGTGGGATAAACATGGTCTCAAAAGGTTATAACCGCTTTTGTCGTTACTCTTCAACACAAAAGAAAATAACCAACAAATTCCCTAATTCTTTCTCCCCCACAACGCTGCAAAATCTTTCTTTCAAAATTTTATCTGGGCTTTTCCATTCAAACAACCAGTTCAATTTCAAAAAGGAAAAAAGGAAAATAAGAATTTTTTGTTTTGTTTTTATTCTCGGTCCTATTTGTTTTTGTTTTTCTTTGGGTCTGAGAATTTTTTGAGGTGATTATCTTGGGGGGCTATGTAGTTGCAGACACGGTCAAGATCAATGGGGTCACGGACGACGCTTGGAGATCTCGAACCTTCACCTCACCTTGAGGGACAAGGCAAAAGATTGGATAGTCTCCTTACCCCCCGATAGTCTTGGCTCATAGGACGTGTTATGCCCAAAGTTCTTGATGAAGTTCTTCCACCCGCAATGACACTTCAATGCAAGAAGGAGATTGCCCAATTTCGACAAAGGGGTGGGGAGAACTTATACAAAGCTTGGGAGAGGTATAATGCCATGTTAAGGAGATGCCTGCAACACAATTTCGTAAATGATCAAGTGGTGAGCTATATCTACTATGGTTTGAGTGACGAGGCAAGAATGTTCATCGATTTATCATCAGGTGGATCAATTTTTGACAAGACCGGTACGGAAGGATTGTCATTGAGCCGTCCGATGTTCAAAATATTTCCCAAGTTGATAGTGATCAAAACAACGCAATGGCGGAAGCAATGAGAGTTTTAATGAACAAGGTTGATTCGTTAGCGGAAAGCCAAAGGAGAGGAATATTGGGAGGGAACATGGAGCTGCCATTGAATGAGAATCAAGTTGAGGAAGCCAATTACATGGGAAGGGGGAATTATCAAGGAAACTACTAAGGGAATGAACAATTTCAAGAGAACTACTACCAAAACCCCAACCAAAACTTCCAAAACCAACATTAAAACTACCAAAATCCCAACCAAAACTTCCAAAACCAATCCTCAAACTACCAAAACCGTTACCAAAACAACCATTCACAAAACTTCTCAAACCAAAACAATCCATCATCAAATTTCCAAGGCCAAAGCAACCAAAACCAACCATCTAGCCAAAACCAAGGTCAAAATCAAAACCAAAACACCCAAGCCTTCCCAAATAACAATTCCTACAACCAAAACCTCCGTAAACATGAAAAATTTTCATACTCTAACCCGAAGGCCACCCTCACTCTACCACCGAGATTTGATCCCGGAGCTCGTGCCCCAAACAATGAAGGAAGACCTACTTTGGAAGATAGTCTAGCAACCTTCATCAATCTTTCAAACCAACAAACTCAAAAGTCAAATCAACGGTTTGATAAGATTGAAGAAGACTTGAAGAAACTTGGGAATATTCCAAATGCTATTACATCTCTTTCGAGCCAATTGAATAATTTGGAATTCCAACTAGGGCAAGTGGCATCCTCAAGCCAAGGAAAGGACAAAGGGAAGTTCCCCTCCACGACGGAGGTGAATCCTAGAGAACATTTTAAGGCTGTTGAATTGAGGAGTGATATGAGGTATGATGGGCCGAGCATGCCCTTGGAAGATGACGAGGGAGAAAATGAGGAGGTGTAAAAGAATGATAAGGAGGAGGAGATTGTTGTTGAGGATACTTGTGTTGAGGAGGAAGGTGTTGAGGAGAAGAGGGTGCCAAAATGGAAGAAGGCTAAAGAGTTGAAGGAGAAAAAGGAGAAGGTTAAGTGTGATGGATGGGGAATTCCTAAAACCCCAATTCCACCACCTTTTCCTCAATGTTTCATGAGGAAGAAGCTTGATGATAAGTTCGCCAAATTCTTGGAAATTTTCAAGAAAGTGACCTTGAACGTGCCTTTCTTGGAGGCAATTGAGGAAATGCCATCTTATGCAAAGTTTCTTAAAGAGTTGGTAACCAAGAGAAGGAAGACGGAAGGTGGTGAGATGATAAGCCAAACAAGTGAGTGTAGTGCTCTACTACAAAGGAACCTCCCAAAGAAAGTCAAAGATCCGGGGAGCATCACTTTGTTGTGTGAGCTAAGCAACACGGAGAAGAGGAATGCTCTATGTGACGTTGGGGCGAGCATCAATCTTATGCCAAGATCTATTTACGATCGTTTGAAAATCGGTGAGCTCCAACCAACGTCCATGATATTGCAATTGACGGATCGTTCCATCACATACCCGGATGGTATTATGGAAGACGTGCTTGTAAAAATTGACAAATTTGTGTTCCCGGCTGACTTTGTGGTGCTAGAGATGGAAGAGGACGTTGAAATTCCTTTGATCTTGAGTAGACCGTTTCTAGCTTCCGCAAGGGCGGTGGTGGACATGTATACGGGGAAGGTAACCTTGAAGCTCGATGATGAGGAGCTCAGTTTTTTACTCCTACAAAGCCATGAAGTATACATTTGAGAAGGAGGAGTGTAAAATGATCGATGTCGTTGAGAATAGTGTCCAAATGGAATTCAAAAAATCCTTTGACCCCTACTTTGAGAATGGGTACTTCAATGCACTCTTTGAGAACGATGAAAGCTCCTTTGAGGAGGATGATTGCAAAGATGTGCTTGAAGTGGATCAAGTCAATGAGGTGTGGGGAAGGAAAAAGATCCCAAGCTTGCCATTAACAGATCCGGTTGAGGGAGTAGAAAAGCAAGAGGAGAAGAAAACCGGGTTAAATCTATTGCCCGAGTATCTCACATATGCCTATCTTGAGGATGGTGAAAAATTTCCGGTAATCGTCTCTTCCTTTCTCAATTCGTGTGAGTTAGACAAATTGTTGGAGGTGCTTCATAAGAACAAGTCCGCAATTGGTTGGACAATTGAGGATATCAAGGGAATCAATCCCTCCTTATGCATGCATAGAATAAGAGTAGAGGAGGGTAGTAAACCAATTGTCCAACACCAAAGGAGGGTGAACCCTATCATACAAGAAGTAATTAGGAAAAAGGTTATAAAATTCCTTGATGCGGGTATGATTTACCCAATTTTGGATAGTCCTTGGGTGTTACCACTCCACGTGGTGTCTAAGAAAGGGGGAATGTCGGTTATAAAAACCGATAATGATGAGGTGATAGCTACACGGGTAGCTACGGGGTGGAGAATGTGTGTAGACTATAGAGAATTAAACAAGACTACATGTAAATATCACTTTCCCCTCCCCTTCATGGATCAAATGCTAGATAGACTTGGGGGTTTCGATTTTTATTATTTTGTTGATGGGTACTCTGGGTATAATCAAATTATGATTGCCCGGAGGACCAATAGAAGACGACATTCACTTGTTCCTATGGAACGTATGCTTGGAGACGCATGCCCTTTGGGTTGTGCAATGCTCTGGCTACGTTCCAAAGGTGCATGATGTTGATCTTCCATGGGTTGATTGAAAACGTAATGGAAGTGTTTATGGATGATTTTTCTGTGTTTGGTGAATCGTTTGATAGATGTCTCTTTAATCTTGAACTCGTGCTAACAAGGTGCCAAGAGACTAACCTTGTCCTTAATTGGGAAAAAATGTCATTTCATGGTTAAGGACGGGATAGTACTTGGTCACCATGTTTCTTCAAAGGGGCTTCAAGTAGATCGAGCAAAAGTGGTGGCAATTGAGAAACTTCCCCCACCTTCTAACAAAAATGGCATTCGTTCCTTCTTGGGGCATGCCGGCTTCTATAGAAGGTTTATAAAAGATTTTTCCAAACTCTCAAAGCCCCTCTCTCATCTACTTGAAAAGGATGTCCCGTTTGTGTTCACTAATGATTGTCTTGAAGCTTTCTTAGCATTGAAGAAAGCACTTATAGCCTCTCGGATTTTGGTGACTCCGAATTGGGACGAACCGTTCGTCCTCATGTGTGATGCAAGTGATTATGCAATGGGGGTGGTGCTCGGGCAAGTCAAGGAGAAGAAGTTTAGGGCAATCTATTATGCCTCAAAGACCTTTAACCCCGCCCAAGCCAATTACACCACAACGGAGAATTAGTTATTGGCCGTTGTATGTGCTTTTGATAAGTTCCACCCCTACCTTGTAGGGGGGAAAACTATTGTGTACACGGACCACGCGGTAATTCGGTACCTCATGGCCAAGAAGGATGCAAAGACAAGGTTGATCTTATGGGTGCTCCTCCTTCAAGAATTCGACATAGAGATTTGGGACAAGAAGGGGACCGAAAACGTGATAGCCGATCACCTTTTAGAGGTTAGAGAGGGACAAGGATTTTGTGGAAGAAGAAACCGAGGTCAAGGAGGAATTCCCGGATGAGAAACTATTGAAGTTGGAAGAACTCTTTGAAGAGGTTGAGAGGATTTCGGTGATGAGAATTGAGGTGAAAGAGCCTTGGTACGCGGACTTTGACAACTATTTGACTTGTGGAAAGTTTCCCAATGAAATTCCTTCACATGCCAAAAAGAAATTTCTCAAAGATGTGAAGAGTTTCATTTGGGACGATCCGGTGTTATACAAGAGAGGTCAAGACTCTATCATGAAAAAGTGTGTTCCAAAATAAGAAGTTGAGGAAATCTTGACTCATTGTCACTCATTACCATGTGGGGGCCATTTCGGAGCATCGAAAATGGGAATGAAAGTTCTCCAATCGGGCTCCTATTTGCCCACAATTTTCAAATATAGTCAAGAGTTCATTCAAAGGTGTGATCGATGCCAAAGGATGGGGACTATCACCAAAAGGGACGAAATGCCATTGAACATCTTCTTGGAGGTTGAGATTTTCGATGCATGGGGAATTGATTTCATGGAACCGTTTCCTCCATTTGGATTCCTCTATATCCTCTGTGGGGGTGGATTACGTGTCAAAATGGGTTGAAGCCATTCCGACCAAGCTCAATGATGTAAAGATGGTGATTCAATTCCTCAAGAAGAATGCGTTCACTCGTTTTGGTGTGCCAAGGGCCTTGATAAGTGATGTGGGGACCCACTTTGTAAATCGAGCCATGGAGAAGCTACTTGGAAAGTATGGGGTCAAGCACAAGGTAGCCACCACATATAACCCACAAACGAATGGTTTGGCGGAGGTCTCAAATTGTCAAATCAAGCACATCTTGGAGAAGACGGTGAACTCGAATAGGAAGGATTGGGCAATTCGCCTTGATGATGCCTTGTGGGCCTACCGAACGGCTTACAAACTCCATTGAACATGTCCCCGTACCAACTCGTCTTTAGTAAGTTTTGTCATCTTCCAGTTGAACTAGAGCACAAAGCCTTTTGGGTTATTCGTCAATTGAACATGGATAGCGATAAGGCGGGGGAGAATCGGTTGCTCCAACTCCATGAGTTAGAAGAGTTTCGGGAGAATGCATATGAGAGCTCCCGAATTTTCAAAGAGAAGACGAAGCGTTGGCACGACCAAATGATCAAAAAGAAGGAGTTCAAAGTTGGAGATAAGGTGTTACTTTTCAATTCCCGGTTGAAACTATTTACCGGGAAGTTGAAATCTCGTTGGAGTGGTCCGTTTGAGGTGGCCAAAGTCTTTCCAAGTGGGTACATGGAATTGAAGAACGAAAAGGGTGACCACTTCATGGTCAATGGTTATTGGGTTAAACATTACCTTTCCACATCCCAAGTTGGGAACGTTGGTGTCGATGTTCTTGAATAGAGTTGAGCGACTTTAAGCTCCGTTCGGCAAAGGACGTTAAACCTAGCGCTCAATGGGAGGCAACCCACTTTTACCATTTTATGTGTTCGTGTGTTCGTTTGATGGTGTTTTGTATAGTGTTGTTGTTTGTAGGTGATGGGGTCGTGTGTTCGAGGCTTGGTGGATATCGAGCTTTAAAAGGAGATGTGTACTCGAAGGGCACTTTAGGTACAAACACTTTCCCCGAACTTAGATTTGCTTTGCAAAGTCTAAGTTTGGAGGGGTGTGCATTTTCCTATGCGTTTTTGTTGCACCGGCACACCCCCATTTTGAGTTTTGGTGATGTTCACCGTATGACATGTTTTTTAGCTTAAATGGTGAAAATACTTGTACATGAATTTTGCCGTGTTGGGCTCTTGTTTGTTGGTATACTTGCTAGTTGAAGATGACTGTAGATGAGCTTATTTGTTGAAATGTGGTTAGCTTACAACTTAATGGTCATGGTGTTTGGTGCATATTCCTTGTTTCACTATTTTTCCAAACTTTTAATTGCATAGCAATGAAAAAGTTTGGGGGGGGGGGTGTTCGTTTCACAAATTCACTTGCACCAATGCACTTATGCTTTATGTTGTTGTTGGTGTCAATTTGTGCTTAAAAGTTGAGCAAATTTATTCCAATTCTATCATTTGGGAAAGAAATGCAATTGTAAGTGTGGAGCTATAAGTGGGATGAGTTGATGGAAACAAAATGGCATTCAAATGAGGGATTGCTAAGGAGAGGATTGAGGTGCATAAGGAAGAGACCCCGACTCTCTCGATCGAACGAGCGACCTGGCTTGAATCGAGGGGTCAAAAGGTTAGTTTTTCTAAATTTTTTGCAAAAAAAACCCCTGCTCGAGTCGAGGAAGAGTGCTCGACCAAAATTTGGTCGAGCACCACAGGGAGGCCGAACTTTTGAGTTGCTCGACCAAATTTTGGTCGAGCAACACTGCTCGAGTCGAGCAACCCTGAAAATTTTGAAATACACGGGCGGGCAATGCTTCTCGACTCGAGCAGCCCTGCACGAGTCGAGCACCGCCCCGGGTCAGTTTTTACAAAACCCTTTTTTCTTTCTTTCTCTCCCATTTTTCCTTCTCCCCAACTCGATCCAAATCCTAAAAACACCCAAAAACCCAAAAATCTTCATTTCTTCTCTAATTTCTTCCATAAAGTGCATCCTTCCACCCAATATTCCACAAATTCTCTCTTTTACTCACCTTTGGAGCCAATTTGAGCCAAGATTGGAGGGTTTTCCATTTCTACAAGTCAAGGAGCATTTTTTTATCATTTTCATCCATTAAAAGTAAGCTTTGCTCTTCTATTTGGTTTCATTCATGTTTATATTGTAGTCTTGAGCATATTGTATGATTATGTGCTTCCATTGTGTGGTTTGGAATTTGATTTTCTTTGAGACATTTTGTCGAACACGTGGAGTGCATGATATATATGCTAATTTTGGAAGAGTTTGGCATGCTTTGGTTGATTTTGTGGAGATGTGGTCTATAAATGTTGGTTATTTGAGTTATTTGTTGACTTTGTGCCTAGAAACTCTCATGTGCTTGATTAATTGGTTGAAATTGTGGATGATAAGTGTTTCTAGTAGAATGTTGGTGAACCTCCTTGTTGGAAATGTGTTAAGTGTGAGTTGGGGATATGAATTGTCAACAACTTGTTTGATAAAATTGTTGGAGTTGGTTGATGGAATGTGTTTGAGATCTAAAATATCAGTTTAGAATAACAAACGATATAAGGATATAATAGTGAACAACAATGAACAACGCACGAATTTGGTTACCCAGTTCGTCTTTTGAATAAGACTACGTCTGGGGGAGCCCAAGCCAGGAGTATTTTATTATCTATTTTCTACCTAGGGTTCTATGGTTTTCGTCCATTTACAATGAATGATACATGCTGTATTTATAGAAAAAAAAACTAGGTTACAGATCTTCATGGGCTTCCTTCGACGGGCTTGCAAAATTTCCAGCCGCTAGGGCTAGGGTTTCCTCAATTAACCCGCTATTTCTGCGTCTGGATATGCTTACCTTTATTACGCCCCACGATACCCGCGCCACTAACTGTCCATATCTTCATCATGTTTATCTCTTCACTGATTTCTGTTCGAAGTCACTTCCGACTTGTGGTTTCTTCAAAGTCGCTTCCAACTTGAAGTCGTCTCCCAATCCCAACCGAGGTCGCTTCAACTGACTGGCTCCTGAGAGAGAGTTCCCTCACCGGGCTGGATTATTTCATGCTACAACAATTTTTCGCCCTTGAGGATGCATTCTTTGCCCCTGGTGTTTGTTTTGAATGCCTTCATGAGGTCTTGATTGTTCATACTTTGATAATAATAATTTGATTGTTCAACAATTGCCCCTCAAGTCGAGGTCACGCGCTTGCATCGAGACCTGGACTTGACTCATTAACTGGTCAACCTGTGACAAGTTGACCTCGGAACGCGTTCCCGAGGCGCTGGTCACCCTTGGGGAGGCGGATCGTTGCCTCGGTTCCTGGAGTCAGTGTGAGATTTGATGGGTCTGTCATGATGATTCTATAGACTGATGACATCAGGCGCCACGAACCCTTCCAATCGGTGACCGTGGTGTTATCCACGCGCGACCTACGCGACCTCGTTTCTTCGGAAGTGGTCCAAATTTCGCCCTTATTGCACTCTGACCCCTGTTCCCTTCCATAAGAAGGGCTAGGGCTTCACACTTGCCTCCATTTCCTTCTCCTTTTGCGCAGCCAAACTCCCCTCCGAACCCCAACTTCAACCTCTCCGACGAACTTCTGAGATTCCGACGAGACTACATTCAGGTAATCCCCTTCTTCCACATACTTTTTCCATGGCCTCCGATCCTTCGACGCCCATTGCTCTTCGTCCCCTGGCTTCTTCATCCTCAGAGGAGGACAACGTAGTGATAGCCCACCTCTGGCAATACCGTGGCTCCAGTTCGGCCGCCGGCCGTGAGGGCGGATCCTCATCAGTGGGTATCAGGCGCATTGTCCGGGACACCGAGGGCATGGACGAGCGATTCTTGCAAGAGTTAGAGGATATTACTCATCTCTCTCCCTTGGATATTAGCACATTCCGCTCCGCCGCGGCAGAGCGGGAACAACCTGTCTGTACCTCGGCTCCGACCCGAGATTACGGTGCCTATGAACGGGCTTTTGACTATCACTCTTACTCGGCTGAGGCTCCATATAAGCGACCTGAACGTTCATACAGGAAGTCAGTCCGCTCTGAATACATGGCCTCCGACCTATCGAAGTACAAGTCGGTTCTATCCGATAAACATGTGCGCTCCCTCCACCGGTTATACAAAGTGCCTCAGGACGTGCATTTCTATGGGGCGACCTCTGATGAGAGTGCCGACCAGCCACCTCCCGGGATGATCGCGGTTAACGAGTAGACAATGGAGGCGGGCATTCGCTTTCCCCTTCACCCGACGATCTCCCACCTATTGGCGGCCTGGAATCAAAGTCTCTCCTAGATCACCCCGAATGGTTGGAGCCATGCTCTTCCATTTCTTCATTTTTCTTGCAAGTTTAGAGGATTTTATGGTTCAATCAAGTTGTAATCACTCCCATTAGGTGAATTCTACCCTTATCTTTCTTTATCTTGCATTTATTTTCATTGTTTATGGAGTATGAAACAATTTTAGTCATGTGTTTTGTTCTAAAATTCATGGGCTAATCATTTTATGCTTTAGGTATTTGAAAGCATGTGAATATTGAGTTGGTATTTGTTTATTGTCTAATTTATTTTTCTATTTGGATGATGCTTCTTATGGGCTTTATTGTGCTTTAATTGATTTTATTCTATTAGACTATATGTGAGATTATGCTTGCTATAAACGAGAGTTGCGTAGGCATGACCAAATGCATATTTGAGGGTTGAGAATTGATTGAATGCTTCAATTACACTATATATCCATTTGAGAGAGAGTACTTAGTGTTAGAACTCCCATATTTAGACGTTTAACTTGGACTTAGGTTTGAATTAAGTGGGGGATTAAGGAGTGGTCTTAGTACTAGGTGGGAACACCTTATTGAAAGGCTATATTACCCGAAGGGAAATGGTTTCTCTTCATAGCATTTACTCTATTGAATTCATTGAGAATCTTGAGTAATTTGCCCCTAGACATCCAAATAGAATTATAGAAAAGGCATAAACAATACCATTAGTATCACTAGGTGGAAAATACCCGAAGCATACCCCTCTCATCGCACTTCTTCGAAGTTAGTTGCTATTTATTTTTATTTGCTTATTTGCCTACTTGCTTTAAATTGTTGCTTAGTTTAGACTTTAAAAAAAAATCTTTGTCCGTAATTATAATAGCATGACAACAAATAGGCTTAGGGGTCCATTGCACTAGCTCCTCTCGTAGTCGATACTACTTGGTCTTTTACTTATCTTGATACTACTATGAACCCTTATACTTGAGGGGAATTAGCTAGTTGATTTGCTTGGTAAAATCCATTCAAGTCAGGTCGCGGCCTAAACGGCTCGATTTTTGTCACGACTTCATAAGACGACGAGAACAAGTTCATTTAAATCGCAATGTCAATAAGACGATAAGAACACAACTCTATTCTTAGTCGCAGAAGTTATTCAAGTCACTGGCAAACAGTCCGAAAAGACTATAAACCTAAACAGTTCGAAATGACTATAAACCTATGTGCCAATCTTCTTTCACAACAAGTCGCTCTGATACAGATGATCTATATAAACGAGTATCAAACCCCAATCCCGGGGGCAAAACCTAAAAGATATCAAAAGGTTTTTTCTATACCACAAGAATCGAAAAAGATCTTGTCAATAATTTCAAAATTCAAGTCTCATTTCCAAACACCGATAGAAGTCAATTTTACCAAAAAATATCAGAAATGTTTTCTGACCTCCTAATAATATCTTTATAAAATTTTCAAGAGTTTTAAACCTAAAATCTCTCTCACTCAAAGAATTTCCTCAAATGGTCGAACAAACCATGGCACTACCGCCTCCTATGGCGATGACTTTGTCCGCCTATATGGCTTCGACATTCCGCCTTCGTGGCGATGATTTTGTCTGCCTTTAAGGCATCGACCAGTCCGCCTCCTCGGCGCTGGCATTCCGCCTCCTACGGCGAGGACTTTGTCCGCATATACGGCGTCGGCTTTTCGCCTTCTTGGCGATGACTTTGTCCGCCTTCATTGGTGTCGACCTGCCCGCCTCTTCGGCGTCGGCTTTTCACCTATTTCGGCGAGATTCACTGGTTTTATCTATCATAAGCCAATACAAGTAAAATAAAATGTTATCTTTCTTTTCAAAATTCCTATGTGTGTAAACCGAAGGAGGTTGCATTAATAAACATCAACGCGAGGTACAACTTTCGACATACTGGCGGTGAGATCGCCACCCTAAAGTTCATAAATAAGCCGCATATAAATAAGACGGCAAGAACATATGCAATTCTAAAGTCACGTAAGGAAATCAAGTCGGCACAATAAAGGAAGGAAAAAGAAATGATTTTCATTAATGACAGAAGGCCTGAAGGCTAAGTACATAAAGTCGCAAACTGCTCGGCCAGAAATGATCGTCGACGAGCGCAAACAAGACTCGCACAAAGAGATTCAACTCAAAGGCGAGCACAGAAAAGACTCGCACAGAGAGATTCAACTCAAAGTGTGAGCACAGAAAAGACTCGCACAAAGAGATTCAACTCAAAGTGCGAGCACAGAAAAGACTCGCACAAAGAGATTCAGAAAAGACTCGCACAAAGAGATTCAACTCAAAGTGCGAGCACAGAAAAGACTCACACATAGAGATTCAACTCAAAGTGCGAGCACAGAAAAGACTCGCACAGAGAGATTCAACTCAAAGTGCGAGCACAGATAAGACTCGCACAGTGAGGTTCAACTCAAAGTGCGAGCATAGACGAGGATCGCACCGAGAGATTCACCTCAATGTGTGAGCACCGACAAAGACTCTCGACGAGCCCAGCCTCTCGACAAGCTCGGCTTCTTGACGAGCTTAATCTCAACAAGTATCAGTTTTATATGGTTAACCTCCTGACAAGCAGTGAGCACAAGATTAAACCCCCGGACTCGAGGGCACGAAGGAGAATCAAGCCCGCTAAGACGTGTCAAAATCCTTGGTACCAGAAATATTATCATCAGAGTATGAACAACCAAGACCTCATGAAGTCATTCAGAATATGCACTGGGGCAAAGAATGCAACCTCAAGGGCGAAAATCAGATCTCTTATGTGAACAAAGATCAAGACCGACCTCCGAAAAAAGTCGAAGTCCGCTCTTGGGGGAAATTGTTGTAGCCATAATAATCAGCCAACATCCACATTGTAAATAGTGATGACGTGGCAAATGGTGCTGATGTGGCAGCCAAAACCGAGTTCAGCCGAAGAGTACGAGATGCCGAGGACGGCCCTCATAGGGCGACCTGGCGACGAGTAAAGAAGATCAAGCTCGCCTTAACGAGCGACCTCCCTCGAGGAGGGTCCACAGGAGAGGTCGGAAAGAAGAGAATAGGGACAAGTTGACTGGGCGACCTCCCCCAAGGTCGTCCCACGAGCACGGTTGGCATTCATATATCGAAGATAAGCAAGATTCCCAGTGTTCGTTATGAAAAGAGAGATCTTACACATTTATTGAAGATCCGAGCTAAGATTTAGTGTATCTTGTATTTCCCTATTTAGAAGGCCTATTAAATGGCCCGTTAGGGTTTTCATCTTTGTACCTTGTAATTGTTATAAATAGGGGACAAATCCCAAGAGAAAAGACAGACGAAAATACATAGAAAAAAGATAGTAAAATATCCTGGCTTGGTATGCCCCCAGACGTAGTCCTTCCGGACGAACTGGGTCAACAAATTCGTTCTTTCTTTATGCTTTTCGTTCATTTATTCATTCGTTATTCATTAATTACTTGTTTGTGACATAGACATAAAATCCATGTTACAACATTCTCAATGACAAGTTATTCATTTCAACAATCCTAGAGAAATAAAATAAAACGAGAATTAAAACACATAATTCCTATGATCAATATTCAGCAATCAAAATAAATATGACCTTTAAATTTATTTTATTTCCATTATTTTTACATACTTAACGACCTCATCGAAAAAGTACGAATTTATATCAAATATAAATTATAATGGACTAGGATCCACATTACTACCATCATAATCCCAACGAGGGCTGATCATTACAATAGCATAACTGGTAGGTCTCCAAACCAATTGCAAAACTGCAATTTCTAGTTTGTCGAACCTAGTTCGACTGATGTCCCTTACCCTTTGTTCCCCGCGAGGGCTAGCGAAATAAAGTTAAGTTGGTTTACAACCATCAAGCGGCGACATTACATGTCCCTATAAAAGTCCCGTTAGATGTAGATCCGAGCAAAAGACGGGGGTCTTTAAGTACTTATTGGAACAAAATCTTCGGTTTACTTTTAACTTTGTTGGAAGATATCTTATCAAATTAATGAGAAAACCATATTTTTAAAGGGGGGGTATTAATTGTTTAATCGAGATCTAACAAGTTAATCTACATCACATTTGAGCAATTATTGAGGCGCCTACCAAAATATGATTTCATACGGACTAACATTTATATGGGCGTCGTCAACCCAAACAATTAATACGGTCCGACAATTATTGGGCGCCGCCTACCCAAACAATTATAATGCGGTCTTTAAAAGTCGTCAACAAATTTAAACAAATAAGTTAACTAAGTGAGATTTCAATAATCTTTTAACAAATCGAATTTTAAAAACAATTTTTAATTTTTTTTTATCAAAACATGATTAATCCAATTAATCACCAATCAAGGTCCAACCTTTTAATCCAGTTTTAATATTAATCAAATTAATTAATAAAACAGATTTTAATTATTTATTTCAAAATAAATTGTTTATTGTTTAGGGGGCTTAGGTGCAATTTTCATAATTGCACGGGAGGGTCTGTCTGAAATCGAATTTGCAAAACAGCCCCCCCCATCCCAACATCATCACCCATCCCAATCGGTCTAATCATTATTCGAAGAATAGAGGCATGATTTCAGTCCAAAAATTAAGAATAGAAGGGAAACAGGGATGAAGCCACGCGGAGAGTAATATAGCTACTGTAAGGAACTTCCAGTTGAAAGTTTCGAAAATAATACATAATTTCGAAGCAAGTTTACGAAATATATATGTATTCTCGAAAATTATTTCTGAAATATTTCAGGAACCTACTGTAAAAAAATACAAGCAAACTTTTTCGAAAATATTAAAAAGTTTTATAAATATTTTATCCAAATTTCTGTATAATTTCGAAAATTATCACCGAATTTTTCAAATGGAGGTGTATGCAGTTCATTTCGGGAGGAATATTAGAATAAAGAAAATTTGGGTAATTTTGAAAATTAAGTGATATGTATTAATTTTAAAAGTGGTGGACTAACCGGTGCATTTATATGGTATCAGCAGAAAACATTGAAAACCCTATTTTTTAAATATTGCCGTCACATTCTTTTTCTTTATCTCTTGTACACTATAATTTCCTGCAATTACCTCCACCATAATATGAACCCCACCCACCAAAAACTTGCTGCATATCTCCCGCAATTTCACGTAGCCACTCACCATCTCCTACACCTTTCCACGTCGTCAATCCCTCTCCCCACCACGACTTCCCGCAACCGTCAACATTGTACCGCATAATTTCGCATCGTGAGAGCAGATTGGATATAGGGTTACGCCCCCGCTCTCTCTTGCAGATCCCGCTACTCTCCTTCATCGCAGATTTCCGCATAACCCATATTTCCCGCAACCTTTGATCTGTTATTCTTCAACATCCTCTGCAATGGCCGATACCCCTATCCCTCTCGCTTCACACAATTGTGATACGAGCAGAAGCAATGCCTCAACTTAAACAGATATCAATTTCCAGATGCCCTCAACTGATGATGTGTCCACTGGGCATGCAGTATCTAATCAGCCTTGAACAACTGACTCTGTATGATATGGCTGAGGAGTTCGTAGCTCGACTTAGAAAGAACGGTGAAGATTTCAACACGTTCCTGTCATTCATTCTAATAACCTGCAGACTCGCTCATTTCAGAACCTTAATTCTGCTTGTTTCTCAAATTGATCCACCTTAAACCTGTTGCTGCAAAAACAATGCCATCAGCAAAAGCAGTTCCAACCGACATTTGGTTTTAATAGTGTGATTCCTTGCACTGTTTTCACTTCTTATTTCTATTTAAGGTATGAAATTAAATTGTTTTTCAAAAAAGTGTGAACAAATGTATCTATTGTTTCGATCTCATTTTCAAATATAATCATGGCGCGACGCCGACATATGTGTATAAAAAAAATGACATAGCCAGTTCAACCATTTCATTTCACGAATAATTAATCATTTCTCATAAGCTACAAGTGGGCTTATTAATTCCGCCACCGCCCCATATGCTTTCCTCTTCATATTTACTTGGAAGAGTAATAATTAGTATATTTTCTAGTACTCTTTTTTCAGTAATATTTTCTCCGTATGTGAGGAGTAGATTTGTCAGGTTTTCGATTCCTTTGTGCACCTTAACGCCTTGAACTGAGTTGACCTCGTCAGTTTTGTAGACAAAGAGGTGGCAGAGGCTGTGCAAGTATGATATTTCTTTTGGAAGCTCTGTGATATCGGTTTGTTTTAGGTCAAGGGTTTCGAGGTACGAAAGGCTCTTTATGGAACTGGGAATAATCTTTATTTAATTCTTTCTAAGACTCAGGTATTTTAGGAGGGTGAGACGGGTGATGTCTTTGGGAAATTCTGTGAGATGTGCACCTTCAAAGTCTAACACTCTAAGCAGCACGAGACTACTTAATTGTCTGTCAAAATCGTGGTTAGGTTTATTTATCAACCTGGAAAAAACAATACGAAAAAATGTTAAAAAGAATTACGTTGGATAACTAATATTGTTAAATGAAAACAGAGTAATATTGTTATGTGAAAACAATTATATTACAAGATGGGGCAAATTTCTAGAATAATCCAGTTAATTAGTAGATAGATTTACTTTATGAATATTCTAGATTAAGCTAGCTAAGAAAATAAAATCATGGATCATGTGTATTCTAGAAACTTGTAAGATTGATGTAGAAATAGAATAATCTGGAATGATTGATCTAGACCTCATGTGCCAACATACACATCTTTATATATGAGAATGATGCAATTGCTAAATTGGATGCCGACTCTTGGTGAGATCGCTTATGTGATATCACCAATCATTCAAGTCGGCGGCTATAACGCCGTACGACTTCGCAAGGGCCGGGAGCTCGTGAGTGGGATCCCGAACAAGGTTGTCGATTGGCACCGGAAGTGGTGGTTTGTTGGGGGTGCCTTGGAATCGGCGGACCCTTCGAGTACACTGCCCATTCGGGTTCTCATGGATTACGCGTGTCGAGTTGAACACTGTATACCTTTCTTTTTATACTTCTAAGGTCGTACTAATCTAATTCCCTTTTTCTTTTGCAGTGTTTATGCCCTCGACTGCCGACTTGTATTGGGACTAACACGTGTATTCCCCCCATACACGTGTGACACTCGTTTTCACCGGGACCAACATAGCACATACATATTTAAACACTAATCACTTGCAGTGGAAATTTATTTTCGGTATGGATATTAATGTTGAGCTGTCTTTACTCCAAGGACAAAAAAATATTAATTAATATAATGCATGTTCAGTGGCTTAATTAATTAGTGGACTAGATAATCTTAAAGATGGGAAATAATAACCGGGAGCCATATTATTTTGAAGTCGTAATATGGGTTAAGATTGATAGTTCAATATTAATTTTATAGTGGAATAAATTAATATTAATGGACTTGAATAATATTTGTCTTAATATTATAGATTCATAGCCCATTGGAGGTTCAATCTTAATTCTCCTAAAGGTCCCTCAAATAGCCCAATAAAAGTCCAATTAATGAAAAGGAGAAGAAAATATTATTGCCTATTTTTTCTAATTGTTTTTTTCGAAAATTTGGAAGTAGGAGAAAGGAAAAAAAATTCTTGATTTTCTTGGAAATATTTTATGGAATAAGTATTCTTGAGATACAAGATTATCCCATAAATTCAAGAAAGGTAAAAGATCTTATTCCTTCCCCATTGTACATGAGATTTTCGAAAATTATGGACAAAGAGGGAGGAGAAAAATTTATTGGGAGATTTTTCGGGATATTGAATATATTGGATATATTCAAGATTGTATCTTGAGGAAGAAGCAAGGAAATTTCCCAATGACCCAAATTAGGTCAAAATTTTGATCCCTTCTAGTCCTATAAATAAGGGATGAATTTTTCATCCCCAAAGTAATTCCATGTGTTGGAAAAATTAGAAATCCACAAAGGTGGTGCAAATATTTTTATTTTCTCCTTTGTTAAAATCGTTCGTGAGAATCCTTCCACCGGATTGCGTTCATGGACGTGTGACTTATTTGAGAATGCACTTTGGGTTGATCCTGTTGGGATAACATTTGTTAGGATCTATAGGGATGACCTCATAAACACAAATTTAAATTAACAATTATTACTAGCATGAATTAACCTAAGTGAATTCAAATAATAATTAATCCAACAACGACATGCAAATAATATTTCACTTAAAAGATCCTAGCTTGCAGAATTTCTAGGAGTTTACGTAAACGTACTTGTTGGAGAGACGGTCTAAGACAGACATGATCAAGTATCTGGATACCCACCAAAAGTCCTTCTCAAGTATTCCCAAGTCCTTGTTCAATAACCTCGGTGGAAGGTCCTCCAATGAACAATTTATAAGATTAAGGAAAATTAAATAATTATTGCACCACATTTGTGGATTTCTAATATTTCCAACACATGGAACTATAGTGGGTGAAAAGAATTCATCCCCTTATTTATATAGAGGAGGGGGACGAAAATTTGAAGCCAAATTAGGGTTAGGAAATATATTTTCTTGATCTCCATGGAATCTTGAATATATCTCATATATTCTTCTTTCCATGTGTATTTTTTCATAAAAATCTCACACCCTTATTTATGCCAATTTTTCGAAAATAATAGGGGATTTTCAATATTGGATCTTTCTTGAATTTATGAGATATTCTTGTATCCTAAAATACATATCTTTCATAAAATATTTCCAAGAATCAAAAAAATATTTCTTCCCTTTTATTTCTCTACATAATTTTTTAAAATTACAATTAAAGAAACAAAAGGTGGGAGATTTCCTGAATTTATGGGATAATCTTATATTTTCAAGAATACTTATCTCCTTTCCATAAATATCTTTTCAAGAAAATCCTTCTCCCTCTTTTTTCTCTAATAATTTCGAAAAAATAAGGAAAAAATAATGCAACAATAATTTAATTTAACCTTTTATTTAATGGACTTTAATTGGGATACTTGAGGAGCCTTTAGGAGAATTAAGATGGATCTTCCAATGGGCTTCTGAATTCCTATATTGAGCCACAATATAATTCAGCTCATTAATATTAATTAATACCACTATATAATTAATATTGCACTATCCAACTTAACCCATATTACAATAATATGGCTCCCGATTATTATTTTTCGTATTTAATATTATTTAGTCCACTAATTAATTAAGTCACTGAAAAGCTTTATATTAATTAATATATTTATCCTTGGAGTAAGGACAGCTCAACTTTATTACCCATACCAGAAAATTAATTACACTTGCAAGATTTGGTATGATAAAGGTTCCGAGCCCACCAAGGAACCAATCACACAAGACATTGCAAGCACACGATTCTCTGTATTAATTTAGCAACTGTCGTGCAATTAATATTATTGCCCAAGGTATATGGTATCGAAGTCGCAATGATTCTCTTCTCATTTATAAGTCAAAGCAATAACTACTAATCACACACATTCCTTATTAAGTGACAGAGAATAAGAAATCAACAACCACTGATGTCTAATTCTTCATCCCATAAGTCAGTGCGAATGAGTTTATCCTCTCTATAGGTCCCCTTCAGCGCATCGAATGCACTTGTGTAATCTCTTGGTCAAGACAGGCCAATCTGAGCCTTACACATCAACTTCTACCAATAGATTGTTCGGATCTATCTAAGTTGTGAAACATGCACTTGTTTACAAGGGACTGTTAACATGATCTTCTGTGATCTGGTATCACCACGTTAACTACAATGTAACGTGTGCTATTATAAGAACGGTTTGCAATAAATATATATAACATTCAATCATATTTAAAGCAACAATGATAAATAATTTATTTCAGTAAATAAGTGTTTAATACATAGGTTATACAAAGTAAAAGCATACTTTCACGTATAACCCCAACAATCTCCCACTTATACTCAAAGTCTGCTTTTAAGTATACCCACAACATGTCTAATGTATTATACGGTGACATCTAATGTCACCTACATCAACCTAATAACATTTCTCCCACTTATACTCAAAGCAGATTGGCAACGCTCTTGACACTCATTCCTTCAACATGTCTCTCTTATGTTAACTGAGGCAGACCCTTTGTGAATGAATCGGCTAGGTTGTCTTCCGACGCGATCTTTGCCACCTCTATATCTCATCTCTTAATGATTTCTCGTATAAGATGGTATTTCCTTTTAATGTGTTTGCTGGCCTTGTGGGCTCTCGGTTCCTTTGAATTTGCAACTGCTCCGGCAATATCACAGAAAACCGTGATAGTGCTGGGCAAATTCAGAATAACGTCAAAGTCGACTAAAAAGTTCTTGAGCCACACCGCTTCTTTTGCTGCTTCACAAGCAGCTACATATTCGGCTTTTATGGTAGAATCATCGATACATTTCTGCTTAACGCTTCTCCATGTTACAGCTCCTCCCCCAGACAAAACACACTACCCGAGGTAGATTTTCTGGAATCTAAGTCCGATTGGAAATCCGAGACCGTGTATCCCACTGGAAATAAACTGTCTGACTCATAAACCAACATTCTATCCCGAGTTCTTTTCAGATACTTTAGAATGTTCATAACAGTCTGTTGGGGAATTGATTGCCCGGATCTATTCGGGATGAATATTTAAATACAAATTTAATTCTAACAATTATTACTAGCATGAATTAATCCTATATTAATTCAAATAATAATTCAACAACAAATCATGCATATAAACAGTTCACATAAAACCTACGCATGCGGAATTACTACGGGTTTACGTGAACTAACTCTTGGAGTGGCAATGGTCTAGTCGATGAAAACACACCAAAAAGCCTTCCCAAGTATTCCCTAGTCCTTGCTCGTCAATCCGGTGGAAGAAAACTCGCGAACAATTAACAAAAGGGAAAATAAAATTTGTTGCACCACCTTTGTGGATTTACTAATTTTTCCAGCACATGGAATTGTACACTCACAATTGACGTTTTTCAAAAATACACAATCTGTCGACGTTTCAAAATATTTGATATTTTATCGACGCTGATATTTTTCCGAAAAACCAATTTTCGTGTTAACTGGGGATGAAACATTCATCCCCTATTTATAATAGAGAGGGGGACGAAAATTAGGACTCAAAATAAGGTTAGGAAAGATCTTTTCTTGATCTCCAAGAAATCTTGAATATATCTCATATATTCTTCTTTCCATGTGTATTTTTCCACAAAAATCTCACACCCTTATTTAACCCATTTTTTCGAAAATTAATAGGAGACTTTTCAAGATTGGATCTTTCTTGAATTTATGAGATATTCTTGTATTCCAAGAATACATATCTTTTTCCATAAAATCTTTTCAAGAAAATCAAGAAAATCCTTCTTCCTATTATTACTCTATATATTTCGAAAATTACAATTAAAGAAACCAAGTGGGAGATTTCTTGAATTTATGGGATAATCTTGTATTCCAAGAATATTTATCTCCTTTCCATAAAATCTTTTCAAGAAAATTCTTCTCCCTATTTTTCTTTAATAATTTCGAAATTCAAGGAAAATAAGCAACAAAATTTATTTTATTTTTAAATACCTTTTTCAGTTATTGGACTTTATGTTGGGCTACTTGAGGGCCTTTAGGAGAATTAAGATTGGACCTTCCAATGGACCTTGAATTATCAATATTGAGCCACAATATTATTCAAGCCCATAAATATTAATTAATCCCACTACATAATTAATATTGCACTATCCATCTTAACCCATATTACAGTTAATATGGCTCCCGGTTATTATTTCCCGTGTTTAAGATTATCTAGCCCATTAATTAATTCAAGCCACTGAAATAGCTTTCCATTAATTAATATCTTTTATCCTTGGTAAAGGAACTGTTCATCATTATTATCCATACCGGAAACTAGTTCCACTTGCAAGATTTGGTATGATAAAACTTATGAACCTCCCAAGGGGGCAAATCGAACAAGCGTACTTGCACACGATTCTCCGTATTAAATCTTAGCAATCGCATGTGACCAATAATATTGCCCAAGATATAAAGTATTGAATCTCCTTGATTCTCTACCCGTAATAAGTCAAAGCAATAGTTACTAACCACACACGATCCTATTTAAGGGACGAAGATTAAGAAATAACTAACCTCTGAGGTCTAATTCTTCCTAGTTCAGTTCTGAAGAATTTGTCCTCCTGTAGATCCTCTTCAGTGCATCAGTCATGCACTAGTGTAATCTCTTGGTCAAGACAAACCAATCTGAGCCTTACACTTCAACCTTTCACGATGGATTGTTCATTTCCATCTAGGTCGTGAATGGTGTACTTTTAGTTACAAGGGACTGTTAATTTAATCTTCTTTGATCTGGTATCACTAAATTAACTACAATGTAACACGTACTATTTATTGAACAGTTATGCAGTAAATATATGTAACATTCGATGATATTTAAAGCATCAGTGATAAATAATTTATTTCAGTAAATAAGTCTGAAATTCAGTCTGATTATACAAAGTAAAAGCATACTTTCCAGTATAATCCCAACACAGTCGTCCAGTGTTGATTTCCGGGATTACTTTGATATCTTGCTACCATGCCTACGGCGTATCAGATATCTGGTCTCGTGCACAGCATTACATACATGAGGCTTCTTACTGCCGACGCATAAGGAATGCCCCTCATGTAATCTATCTCCCCTTGTGTCTTGGGACACATGTCTTTCGATAGATGGAGTACGTGCCTGAAATGTACAAAACCCTTCTTGGAATCTTGCATTCTGAAATGCTTCAAAACAGTACCTATGTATGAAGCTTGCGATAAGCCAATCATTATTTTCTTTCGATCTCGAGTGATCTTGATCCCAAGAATATGACCGGCTTCCCCTAAGTCCTTCATATCAAACTGTTTTGATAGTCATACCCTTACATCTGGCAAAACCTTTACATCATTTCCGATGAGCAGAATATCGTCTACGTATAGTACTAGAAATACCAAGGCAGTTCCGTCACACTTCTTATAAACAAAACTTTCGAAATTGTTTTGATAAAACCCATAAGATTTGATTACATGATCAAAACATTGGTTCCAAGCCCGAGATGTTTGATTCAACCCATAAATAGACTACATTAGCTTGCAAACAAGGTGTTCTTGGCCTTTCGTGATAAAACCTTCGGGCTGTTGCATATAGATTTCCTCGTCAAGACTCCCGTTAAGGAAAGTTATCTTGACATCCATTTGCTAGATCTCAAAATCTAGATGTGCAGCTATTGCCAAGAGAATACGGATGGACTTAAGCATGGCTACAGACAAAAAGGTTTCTTCATAATCAATACCCTCTTTCTGAGTGTATCCCTTTGCCACAAGCCTAGCCTTGAAGGTTTCCACCTTCCCGTCCGGTCCTCTTTTTCTCTTGTAGACCCACTTGCATCCAATGAATTTTACCCCACTGGGTGGTTCAACTAGCTCTCACACTTGATTATGATCCATTGAGCTCATCTCGGCTTCCATCGCAATTTGCCAGGATTCTGAATCCTTATCTTGGACCGCCTCCTTCTAGGACTAGGGGTTTGATTCATTATTCCCGGAGATAAAATCCGAAGATTCTCCCATCCCCATGAATCTCTCAGGTTGTCGGACAACCCTCCCACTACGACGAGATTCCGGTTGTGTCGGTGTGCCGCTTGGTATATCAACTTGTACAGTTCGTATAGGAGTTTGCCCTCTTATTTCATATAAGGTAATCTCACTTTTGGGCTTACGATTGTTCAGAAAGTCTTCTTCCAAAAATCTAAAGTGCGTACTTATTACCACCTTTTGATATTCGGGACCATAGAACATGCACCCTTTCGTTCCCATGGGATATCCTATAAACAGTCTTAGCTCCGAACGTGTACCCGGCTTTTTAAGCTTCCTTTCAAAGACGTATGTCGGACACCCCCAAATCCTAAGCTGTCTCAGACTGGGCTTGCGCTCGGTCCACAACTATTTAGGGTTTTGGGAACCGATTTGGATGACACTAAATTCAGAACACAAGCCGATGTTTCCAAGGCATGACCCCAAAATGACTTGGGTAGATCTGAATAACTCATCATGGATCTGACCATTTTTAAGAGTGTTTTGTTTCTTCGTTCTGCAACCTCATTTTGTTGAGGGGTTCCGGGTGCAGTCAACTGGGAAAAAATGCCCTAATCTGACAGGTAGTTCAAAATGCTGAGGTATTCGCCTCCACGACCAGATCGTAGAAACTTGATACTTTTTTCCATATGATTTTCCACTTCGGCTTTGAACTCTCTGAATTTATCAAAGGTTTCCGATTTGTGTTTCATCAGGAAAATGTACCCGAACCTTGAGTAATCATCAGTGAACGTCACGAAATACTCATAGCCACCTTTAGCTTTGGTTGACATTGGACCACACACGTTCAGTGTGAACGATTTGCAACACTTCTGTGCCTCTATTCCGCTTGGCTCCAAATGCCCTGTTGGTCATTTTACCCTCCAAACATGACTCATAGGTTGGAAATGGTTCTAGTTGTAGGTCCGACAGTGAACCATCTTTCACCAACCTTTGGATCCTATTCAGATTAGTATGACCTAATCTAAGATGCCATAGAAGTGTTCCGTTCACTTTTTATGAATATTTTATCTACTGTTTGAAACAGTCGATGTGTTATAAGTGTTGTACCATGGAATAATCCTACTCGGTGAGAAGATCGGTGAGAGTGACTTCGGTAGGACTTGGGAGGCCGTTGAGCAACTTCCCCAGGGCCAAAGAAGGTCGCGCGGTGACTTGGAAAAAGTGAGAAGGTCGTCGTCGACCTCGAGAAAGGCCACAAGTCGGAAGCGACCTCAAGTGGCTATAATTGGCAAAGATACGGATAACTGAAAGCGTGGATATCGCGGGGTAAGCAAGGTAAGTATATCCAGACGCGAAAATCACGGGATTGACCTGGGAAACCCTAGATCGGGTGGCAGGAAGCTTGGCAAGCCCGCTGGAGGAAGCCCACGAAGAAGTAAACCCTAATTTCTGGTCTATAAATACAACTTGTAACACTCCTTGTAAAGACACAAAATTCTAGTATTCTAGGCAGAAAATATAATAAAACATTTCTGGCTTGAGCACCGCCAGACGTAGTCTTATTCAAAAGACGAACTGGGTAACCAAATCTGAAGCGTATTTCATAATTGTTATTCGTTTTTTGTTTGATCCCATTAGTATCATCACGTTGTCCTAGATACGAAATCGAGGTCACAACATTGGCGCCGTCTGTGGGAAACACTCTGTCGACTTACTGAAAAATCTGCAGAAAATCCAAACTATCAATGGCGATCAATCAAGGTAACAACCCCCGGAACGAGACCGACCACGCGATGGCGTTGAGGCCTCCATGAGCTCGCAACGCTCTCGCCCCATCATTCCAGAGGTCAACCCCACCACATTCCAAGTCCCTCGCTTGCAGAGCGGTTTTTAACCGCATTCCATGTGGCTTGCAGAGCGGTTCTTAACCGCTCTCTCTTGGAGAGCGGTTTCGAACCGCTTTTTAATTTTTAATTTTTTTTATAAAAAACCGCTCTCCAAGGTCGTTTTTGGAGAGCTCTTTCTAAAAGGGTTGTCCAAGTAAAGCTGTCCAAGCTAAAATGTGTAGTAGTGATTCTATGGATATCCCTTAATTAGATAAGATCGAATTAAATTGATATAAATCGTGTATAGATTTGTTGTGATATTTTCCCTTGTATCTAAGTAAGTTTGTTATACCCTAGATTGATGTAAATCTGTTGTAATCACTCGTTATAAATAGTGGAACCGGGCATCACCAAATTCACGGTGAAACAACTCTCTTCTCTTATGATCTAATCTCATTATTTATATGGTATCAGCAGAAAACATTGAAAACCCTATTTTTTAAATATTGCCGTCACATTGTTCTTCCTTATATCTTGTACACTATAATTTCCAGCAATTACCTCCACCATAATATGAACCCCACCCACCAAAAACTTGCTGCATATCTCCCGCAATTTCACGTAGCCACTCACCATCTCCTACACCTTTCCACGTCGTCAATCCCTCTCCCCACTACGACTTCCCGCATCGTTATCCGCAACCGTCAACCTTCTACGGCATAACCCATATTTCCCGCAACCTTTGATCTGTTATTCTTCAACATCCTCTGCAATGGCCGATAGCCCTATCCCTCTCGCTACTCTCATTCACATGGTGACTATCAAACTCACCTCAACCAATTACCTACTCTGGAAAAGCCAAGTCGAACCGATGCTGCGTTGTGACAATCTCGCCTCCTTCATCGACGGCTCTGCTGTCGAGCCCTCTCCCACTGTGAAGAATGCTGAAAACGTCGATGTTCCCAACCCGGAATTTCAGGCATGGCACAAACGCCATGACCGTGCACTGAGTTTGCTGCTCTCCTCTCTCATCGAAGAATCGATGTTCGAAGTGGTCGGAATCAAGCTCGCCCGTGACGTCTGGCTCGCCCTCGAGGTGGCGTTTAGCCACTCTTCTCCATCTCGTGCACACCACTTGCGCGATGAACTCCAGCTCCTCAAACGGGGTTCATCCACTGTAGCCGAATATGGACGTAACTTAAAAGCCTTGTGTGACCAGTTAGCAGCAATTGGCCATCCTGTGTCGGACGCGGACAAGGGTCATTGGTTTCTTCGCGGTCTAGGCCCTCACTTTCGTGTCTTTGCTGACGTTCGTATGACGCTCACGCCCCATCTCAGCTTTAATGAATTGCTCCAGCAAGCCCGAACGTATGAATTGAATGACAAAGCCATGCTCGGTGATGCTCCTCCACCTGCTGCCTTCTATGCCAATCGAAACTCCAACCCTGGTCGTGGCGGTTCCAACTTTGGTCGTGGTTCTGGTGGCGGATATCGTCCGAATGGAATTGGCTCGGGGGGTCGCGGTGGTTCTGGTGGCCGAGGCCACAATGGTAATACTTTTTCTAATTCGAATTATACAGGTTCGAACCCTAACTCTGCAGGTCAACAAGCTGGACGCAAGCCTTACCCCCCTCGGTGTCAAATTTGTCGGGGTCCACACTATGCAAACCACTGTCCTTCGCTTTGTGACAAAGAACGCCCTTCCCAGGCAGCTAACCTTGTTCAAGCCTTTGATGCTCAGTGCAATGTCTCACCACAGCCTCAGCCGGATTGGTACCTTGACACTGGCGCTTCTGCCCACATGACCTCCTCGGCTGCTACTCTTGACACCTTCGAGCCTTATACCGGTAATGGACGCGTCATTGTTGATAATGGTGACGCACTATCTATTTCTCATTTAAGTTCTCGTTTTGTCAATAATAAATTACCTCTTTTAGATGTTCTAGTAGTTCCTCATATAACAAAAAATTTGATCTCTATAAGTAAATTAACTACGGATTTACCTGTTGACGTTTTGTTTTCTAACATCTCCTTCGTCCAAATATTCCTCCTCCCATATTTCCAATCCCTTCTCCATTTTTTTCCCGCGAACGGCGTACCACTTTGCATTGCCGCCACGTGTTGCCCTCCTCCTCCCCTACCGGCGTGTGTCGCCCTCCATCTCCCCTACCGCGCCGTACGTGCGTCGCCCACCTCTCCTTCCTCACTACCGCCGCCGCCTCCTTCTCCTCCACCCCTACCGCCGCCGCCGCCTTCCTCTATATATATATATAGGTAATTAATTTATTTATTTTATTTAATATTGCTTTATATGTACCAAATTGTATGTGTATATATATATATATATTTATATATATTTATATATGTTAGGATATATATATATATATATATAGTGTTAGATTAATTAATTGATTAATATTGGCTTGGTTTTAATTGTTGTTTGTTTGAATATTAGATTGTTTAATTTAGTTTAATTGTTGTTATATGTTAGGATTATTAATTGTTGTTTGATTAGATTGTGGTTAATTGGTTTTCAATTTGTGTGTTGTTTCACTCAAAAGTATTAGTTGTTTCATTTAAAGGTATTAGTTATTTCATTAAAAGGTAATATTAGTTGTTTTGGGAAAAAGTATTAGGTGTTTCATTCATAGGTATTAGTTATTTCATTCAAAGGTATTAGTTGTTTCATAATAAGGTATTAGGTGTTTATTCAAAGGTATTAGTTGTTTCATTAATAAAAAAGTATTAGGTGTTTCATTCAAAGGTATTAGTTATTTCATTAAAAGGTATTAGTTGTTTCATAATAAGATATTAGGTGTTCCATTCAAAGGTATTAGTTGTTAGTACGTGGCTTGAATTAATTTTTGTGTGTTTTTTTAATTAGATGATTAATGATGGTACATTAGAATACATTAAAAAATTAAAATGAATGTAGATTAAGTATAGTTAGGTATGCTTTTAGGTTTAATACTTTAAGATACATTGTCTTGAGAAACAGTCTTCATATTGTCCTTCCTATATATAGGCATCTGTAGCTAGTTTTAAATGGATCGAAAGTGGGTTCGAGCAGATCGATTATCAAATGAGTATAGGAATGGGGTGGAAGAATTTTGTAATCATATTTAATCTAACTTTATTTTTTAATTCTAATAATAATAGTGTGATGACGATGTATCGGAGTCGCCTTCCTAATCAAGGCTCAAGAGCTAACTTCAATAGAGTGAACTGGAATAATGTTAAGGTAAATTTAATTTATTAAGTTATCAAATTAATATTAAATAATTATAATTGTAATATGTGATTATAATTGATAATCAACAGGTACCGAGGCAACGAGATAGCAATCACTGTGGACATTTTGTGTGATGTTATATTGAAGATATAATATGTGTTTCTCAAACGGCAATTCCTATCAACGTAAGTCAATTTATCGATTTATTTAAATTATTATTAATTGAATAAAAAGTCATACTATATATATCTAACTATATTGATTAATTGATTGTTGTTTGCAGTTTGTATATGATCGTCCGGTCAAGTCTTACTCCAAACAAAGAATGAACAAATGGAAATTGGATTGGACAGGGTACCTTAACAATCGATTCTTGTATAATTATAAATATAGTGGGATTTTGGTAGCATATTACTTATATATATATTTGTATTGATATACTTAATTCATGCATGTTTTAATTTGTTGTATTGGACGGATATTTATTTCATGATATGTGTATGCGTTTATTAATTTATTTGATGTTTTGGTATTAATTGGACGTACGTATATATATTATCGTGTGGTATAAAATTTGGTTTTTAGTTTTGGTTTTGGTTTTATATAAACAGGATTTTAAAAATATAAATTAAAATTAAAAAAAAAATTGGACAGCGCCGTTACATTAATAAATATATAAAAAAAAGGTTAAGAGCCGTTTACAAACCATTTCTCCAGTGAAAACCTTCTTGGGCGATTTACAAACCCATCTCTCAAGTGAAAACTCTTGGAAGCGATTTAAACCATTCTCTAAGTACAACACTTGCAATGCGGTTAAAAACCGTTGTCCAAGTGCAATATCTTGGACAGCGATTTTTTATCAGTTGTCCAAGCTTGGAGATCTGTTATAACCGCTCTCCAAAGTCATTTTTAACAGCTCTCCAAACTCAAATCTGTATTAGTGAATATTCTCTATTACAATTCAATTTGAACCCAGATGCGCAAACATCAACCCCAGGGAGCGCCCCCCCAACATCCAAAATCCGTCTGACGGCATTTCCCACAAATCGGGAAAAAGACATCGTCATAAAATCAAATATGACCCCATGTACCTGAATCCAAAATGGACCGTATAGCACGGTGACCTGATCTGGACGGAGATTAAGATCAAGGCGTCGGAGCGGCATGAGTGACCTCCGGAAATTCCATGGTTGTTGCCCCAAAGCTCTCATGCAATCATCCGCGTTGGAAAACAAGAAAATAAATTTGAAATCGCCTATCTCTGAGAGTTCGATATCCCCTTGTGGCTGCCACACCCAATGCGCATAATCGCGCACATCCGCCACCGCCACCGGCACTGGTTTGGGGATCATGAGTCGGCCAACGAGACAAAGCTGCCGATGTTGTTGAATTAATGTCGGCGACACGGTAAGGCTGGCTTGCTCTTCAGTAGTCAAGGTGAATTTGTTCCACAGATTGGCAAGGGACTCATCCGCCATAGTTGATGTTGTCGGCCGGTGATACGGTATTTTGTGGAGGAGGTTATGGGTGTCGAGACTATGAGTAAAACTAAGATTAAAATAGGGGAAAGGTGAATTGCAAAGGCGGTGAGAAGAAATTGGCAAATTTTCCAAAACCTGGTATGACCCAGCTTATTTAAAAAAAAATAAAAAATAAGCGCTTCTCCTCACCCACTAGTGTTTCAAAACACATTCCAAGAAGCAGAACTACCCTGCATCTTCAACGCTGCTTTCTCTCAGCCGTTGGATCGTGTTGCATGGATTCGTTTTCATGGGTTAATCTCTGTCATTTATGGACCTCAATCTCCATTCTTTTGTCATGGGTTTGGAGCTCCATGTTTTCTTGATGCTGCTTTTAGGATGTCTTCGTCTCTCTGTTTTATCAAGTGCTTGTATTTCTTCATGATAAGTGTTAGTTCCTTCCTTTTTTGGTCTTGGAGAATCAGTCTTTTATCACTCGTTCTGTTTCAGGGAAAACATATAATGGTTTCCAAAATAAAATTCCATTCTTTAAAAAAAAATGATACAGAAAAGATTAAAAATTCACCTGCGCATTGATGAGCAGATCAATTCCGTCCCTTTGATTCTCGATACTCTGTGAAAACAGAGTGTTTTTTAGCATCAATTCTTCTTGAGGGAGAAAATAGAGTTTGTTTAATCCAAACAAAAAAAATCCATAACAGGCCATGAATACATTAGTACTGGACATGCCATTGAAATTGAAATATTATTGTCTAATTTACGTCATAGTATACTTAATTTGATCTGAGAGGAGAAACAAGTTTAGGCGAATTGGGGTGTTTTGCTTTTAATCGCGGCGTTTGTGTTTTTTGCGGCTTCACGAATTTAAGTGTTTTTCCGGCTTTCAGGCTTCAAATTAGGAATTTAAGTGTTTTTCGACCATCTGAATATATTTACTTTAATTTTAAAAAAAATCACGTCAAATTTACCTAGAAGTCTATATTTGATAGCAGGTTGTAGGATTAAAAAGTCAAAATTTACAAAATTATAGGACCAAGATCAAAAATCCAAAATTACTAGGATCAGGATCAAAATAGATCAAACGACAAAAAAATCAGTTTTCTCTTTAATTTATTTAACGAGTTGTATACTTATACTTTACAAATTGGTAACAAAAATCTAAAGTAGTTTGGTGGTGAAGCGTTAGCTACCTTATCTGGAAGGTTACTGGTTTGATTTCTGTTGGGGTGAGCGCTCTCTCTACAGCCCAACCCTCACTATCATCCACCCTTGACCCTTGTGACTGGCGCCTCTCCACTAGTGAGGCGGGTTCCTTTTTTTTTTAAGTATAGAAAACATGTTTTCAGGTTTTAAATATTCCTTACATCCTATTTTTTATTATTCATTTACTGTAGAAATGGATATTAAGAAAAAATAGGAGATAATAATATTAAATAGTATAATGTGGGTAAAGTGAGTTTAATGGAGAAAAATAATAATATTAAATTGTGTAAAGTAGATTTGATGGAAATAAATAATAATTTAAATGTTGTTCTATTGCCTTATTTAAAAAAGGATAAATAAAATTGGGACGGCTAAGTGAATAATCAAAATCAGTACGGAGGTAGTAATATTTATGCGTTTTTCAATAAAGAAAACAAGGATTTTTACCTTCTAAAAGAAAATTAGTTCTTCATGTCACACCACCAACCCTGCCCAGTGCTCCACAAGTGCGCCTAGTTCTTCACAGCCCCCCTCCCCCAAGCTTTTTTTTTTCATACTTATAAAATATTATAGAGTATTTTATTAAGACAAAGTCTAGCATGAAAATTTTCATATATGAAAAAACTTTAATTTACAATTAAATTCTGTAAATGGTGAATGTAAGATAAAATTGAATAGTTCATAGTTCACTCGGCTCAAGTGGTTCATGGTTCACCCGGCCTGAATAAATTATAATTTAGGATTCATTATTTAGTGTTTAGGGTGCAGATGGTTGATTTAGGGTAATTTTAAAAAATTTCATAGATGAAAATTTTCACACTAAATTTACTCTATTATTAAAAGGAGGCATGTTTACACTAAGAACCACGTCTTTAAGCACTAAGCAGCAGTTTTGTTAAAAAAAAATATGTGTGTACATGCACTAAGTAGAATACTTATTTCTTTGTTTATAAGCACCAAACACGTAAGCAACGTGATAATGAAGATGATTAGTTAATTTGATATTGAAGTTTTTACGCCTTTTATTTGTGTCATTTATGTGCTTTTGAACTTCAATGGAATAGTTATTTACATGATGATAAGTTTGATTTAAATTTATGTAGGGGTTTTATTAATTTTAGGCACAATGTCCAAAAGGTGTGCGGCTTGTGCCCGTAACAACTATGCCATGAGAGAACCAAGCACTTGGATATAGATTGTCATTTCGTCCGAGATGAATATAAGAGTCGTTTTGTTAATCCTACTTTTGTTACTTCTAAGTTGGCAATGTCTGATATATTCACAAAGGTACTTACGCGATTTTTCTGGTTATATCTCCAACTTAACTCATATCCGGCTCCAACTTGAAGGGTGGCTGAAGCTGAGCCTTCTTAATTCATATCTGGCTCCAACTTGAGAGGGTGGTATTAGTTATATTAAGTGAAGAAGTATCAGTTACCTACTTACCTGCTCATTCAAACTGTAATCTAACCACAATTATTCATCAGATCATCAAAACCATTTCGTACTCTAACCACAATTTCATGGGATCATGATCTTGTATTGTTTAGAATAGGCAACAATTCTTTACTATAATACTAAGAACAAGCCAGTACAAGAAACCAAACAATTATCAATACTAGCAGAGATATGAGCAAGAGCAACATCAGTAAAATTATTGTGTAGAGTATCAATCTTTATTATTGGGGGCTAGCAGAAATATGAGCTAGAGCAACATCAGTAAATTTAATTCAACACATGTATAGATCATCGAACACAAGAAAGCAACATCTAAGAAAGAAGTGGTCCAACATTAGGAGAATGGTTATGAGAAATAAGCAAGCACTAGATAGATGATCTACCGGGACTCGGGAGCATCGCAAGTTAGGCTAAGCATGCACTCTAAAATGCGGAAATGTTTCTGGTCACTACGTGCAAACACCATTGCCAGAAAAGTCTCTTCAGCAGCACCCTCCACAGCTTCTTTTGCAGTTAGAGTTAAAAGCAACGTGTGAGTAGTAGTCGTACGAACAACATTCACAATCTTCACCAGCATGTATGTTTTGCCAGTCTACATATATAAATGGAGTAATATTACTTACATATATGATATATAATCAACAAATTAATGAAGGAACTTAGGAACATACATACATACCTTGTCACAAATATATTCCATCACAGTGTTATTTGCTTTAGTCACAGTATCAAACAAGGGATTGTCAGGTTCCAAAGAGCTCAAAGGAACATGGATGAAAGGAATCTCAGTACGATAAGCATCGCAATCCACATCGTAACCCTAATTTTGAGTACATATATAGGAACATCAAAATCTAATCAAGGAACAATAACTATTCAACAATTCACAAATCACAAAATTAATATATTGCCCTCTCTATCAATTGTTAAATACAAATAACAAGAAAATTAGGGAAAACTCCAACAATTCAAACAGAAAATTAATGTATTATACCACCAGCTCTATCAATTGTTAAATACAAAATAACAAGAAAATTAGGGGACAATCCAACAATTCAAACAGAAAATTAATCCAGTGCCCTACAATTATCCCACGTCCATCAATTGAATTGTTAAATAGAAATAAGAATAAGAAAATAGGGTTTAAAAATGAAGAAGGATTATTGGAGAAGGCGTAGATACCATACCCTGCTACGTCGCACTTGATGGAGGAATCTTTGGTGGTCTCCATCCTGAACTTCAATTCTTGAATGCTCTCCTTTCCGTTGCAAGAAAAATAAGTATAATCATTTTCGTCTTCCCAATTAGGCTTATTTTTTAATGGATATATCAAACGTTTCAAATATTGAGGACTCTCTTTCACGGGTGGCCAATCTTTCTGCATATCGAACCCCACACACGATCTCTTCTCTTCTCTTCTCTTCTGTGCGATGAAGAAAACAAAACTCTGTTTTTTCAACCACCTGAGGAAAAAATGCACCTTAATTCATTTCGACCAAAGGTTTTTTTACTTCGATTCAATTGCACCGTATAATTTCAATATATCTAAATAATACTTTTTTTTTATTGAACAAATATTTATTACTCCCTTTATTCCAAGTCCTAACATTTTGTTTGCATGTGAAGTGACATACATATTATGAAAATAGAACAACAAGTAGAGTTTTAAGAGGTAATTTTATAAATCTTTATGCATTAACTAAAGAGATGAGAGCCTAGGGTTAGGGTTTTTGTAAATCTTTATGAACGAAAATCTCTCCATGTTGAGAGCCTAGGGTTAGGGTTTTATCCTTGAACCGTCGTGCCGTTTTTTTCTTTGATCATGGAATCCATGATGCGAAACCTAAATCTGTAAGTCGGGGAAGAGGAGGACTTAGTCATTGAATTGGACGATGTTTAGGAAAACGTGGCAAACATTGAACTGTGCTTTGTTGGGAAATTTATCAGCGATCCATCAGTGAATTTTAACATCCTAAAGAGTCGTATGGTGGCTGTGTGGCGGCCGAAGAAGGGTGTGACGATCAAGGAGATTGGATCTGGCCGTTTGTTATTCCAATTTTACCATTTGATCTATCTGAATCGGGTGGTGGAGGGTGGTCCATGGACATTCGGGAATTTCCCTCTGATTGTACAACGATTATCTCTGGGGATCGATCCGCTCGAAGTGTCACTGACCAAAATACCTTTCTGGGATAGGGTTGAAAAGATCCCATCGGGATTATTCACTGAGAAGGTGGGAAAGATGTTGGGAAACTTTATCGGTCGTTTCCTTGAATACGACGGATCGAACAAGGGCTCTGTATGGTTAAACTTTATGTGTATTCGTGTCGAGGTGTATACAACCAAACCATTGAAACGTAAAAAGAACTTGAAACTTGCTAATGGGACCTCATCATCTGTGGAGTTTAAGTATGAGCGTCTCAATCTATTTTGCTTTATTTGTGGGATGTTGGACCACACGAAAAGTTACTGTGATATGGCGTTTGAAGCCTCGGGGGCCGAGATCGAGCGAAAGCGGGGCCCAAAACTTAGGGTAACTGAGTGGAGTGGAAAGTCGGCCAGAGTGGACAAGTGGCTGCGGGAGGGACATGATGATGGTGGCAATTTCGATGGCGAGTCTTCGGTTGGTAGTGGGCTGAAAACTAAGCCCAATGCGGAGGGTGCACAGGGAAAGGATAATCCCCTTATTCTGGTTAGTCCTTTTACGGGGAAAAAGAATCCTAATTCACTCAATTTGGATGGAACTATGGGGCCGAGCAACATAACATTGAATCCAATGTTTGACCAGAATGAAGATGGCGAGGAGAGTGATGATGAGTTTGGGGATAGGAAAAAGCGTAAATGGGGGTCGCTTGCTGTGGTGAACCATTTGAGCAATACTGGCAAGTCATCTGAGTCAACAGATATGGAGGATAGTGAGGTCGTGACTTCGGAGGAGAAGAACCATTTTTTATTGGCTGGTCCCGGTCGCCGGGCCGGCTGGGATTAATAATTGTCTTGAGTTGGAATTGCAATGGACTAGGCCAATCTGCTGCAATTCCTTTTTTATGTGAGCTGGTTAAGGCTCGTAGGCCAGATGTAATCTTTTTATGTGAAACTCTTTCGCGTTCCGCAAAAATTGATGAAATAAGATCCCGTTTGTTTTATGATTGCGCTTTTACTGTTAATTGTGCTGGGAGAAGTGGTGGTTTGTGTATGCTTTGGAAATCTTCTTCTGTTTGTTCTATTACTAGTTTTTCACAAAACCATATTGATGTTCGTGTTTCTGACCCGGATGGAACTTGCTGTTTAACGGGTTTTTATGGCTTCCCTGAAGGTAGTCGTAGACGACAATCTTGGGGTTTACTTCGGAGATTGGCAAGTGAATCAAACTTGCCATGGATGATTTTAAGTGATTTCAATGATATACTTACCCCGGATGAGAAAAAAGGGGGCGCTCCCCGACAAAATTGGCTCTATAATGGGTTTCGGGAGGCTATTATTGACTGTAATCTTTCGGATGTTCCCTTGTCTGGTCACCAATTTACTTGGAGCAGAGGGAGGGAGTGGAAAAATCGAGTGGAGGTACGTTTAGATCGGGCTATGGGGACCCCAACCTGGCACTCCCGGTTTAAGGACACAACTTTAACAAACTTGGTTGCTCCCATTTCGGATCATTTTCCTATCCTTCTAAATTCCATCCCCGTGATTTTTGAGAGGCGTCCTCGGGGTTTTCGCTTTGAGAATAGGTGGTTAGGTGAACCGGATATTGGAAGGGTGGTCTCGAGTAGTTGGGAAGGATTTTGAGATTTCGAACTAACTCACCGTCTAAAAGCTATGGGCAAAGTTCTGGGGGATTGGGGACGGCATGTCGCGATGGCATGGATTCGGAATCGACGCGATGTTGAACATGAAATAGAGGCTCTACAGGGCTGTACAAACCCTGAATCACTCTTAAAATTATTAGAGTTGAAGAAAAAACTTGGCATGCTCCTTATCCAGGAGGAGAAGTATTGGAAGCAAAGGGCAAAAGCTCATTGGCTGAAGGGGGTGACCTCAACACCAGGTTTTACCATCAAATGGCCTCAACTCGGAAGAAGCGAAACAAACTCGCTGGATTGTAAGAGATGGGGGTGCTTGGACGGCATATCCACAGGAAATGGAAGGTATTGTTGGGGAACTAATTGCACGGATCTATTCGGGATGAATATTTAAATACAAATTTAATTCTAACAATTATTACTAGCATGAATTAATTCTATATTAATTCAAATAATAATTCAACAACAAATCATGCATATAAACAGTTCACATAAATCCTACGCATGCGGAATTACTACGGGTTTACGTGAACTAACCTCTTGGAGTGGCAATGGTCTCGTCGATAAAAACACACCAAAAATCTTCCCAAGTATTCTCTAGTCCTTGCTCGTCAATCCGGTGGAAGGAAGCTCGCGAACAATTAACAAAAGGGAAAATAAAAATTTGTTGCACCACCTTTGTGGATTTACTAAGTTTTCCAGCACATGAAATTGTACATTGGGGATGAAGAAATCATCCCCTATTTATAGATAGGTGATGGCCGATTTTTGTCATGGAATAGGGAGGAAATTTTTTTTTCTTAATCTCCAAGAAATCTTGAATATATCTCCTATATTCTTTTATCCATAATTAAAATATTTCATAAAATCCCACCTTCTCTTATTATGGTTATTTTCGAAAAAAATAAGGATAAAAATTTCAAGATTTAGATCTTCTTAAATTTATGAGATATACTTGTATTGCAAGAATACATATCTTCCATAATATATTTTCAAGAAAATCAAGAAAATCTTTTTTTCCCTTATTCTTTCAAAATTTTCGAAAATAACATATAAATAACCAAGTGGGAGATTTCTTGAATTTAATGAGACAATCTTGTATTTCAAGAATACATATCTTCATTCCATAACAAAATTCAAAGAAAATTTTTCTCCCCTTTTATTTATATTTTTCGAAATTAATGAGGAAAAATAGCAACAAAATTTTTTAAACACTTTTTTCAGTTATTGGATTTTATGTTGGGCTACTTGAGGGGCCTTTAGGAGAATTAAAATTGGATCTTCCAATGGATCTTGAATTATCAATATTGAGCCACAATATTATTCAAGCCCATAAATATTAATTAATCCCACTACATAATTAATATTGCACTATCCATCTTAACCCATATTACGATCAATATGGCTTTAGGTTATTATTTCCGTGTTTAAGATTATCTAGCCCATTAATTAATTCAAGCCCTTTGAAATAACTTTCCATTAATTAATATCTTTTTTCCTTGGTTAAGAGCGATTCAACATTATTATCCATACAGGAAACTAGTTCCACTTGCAAGATTTAGTATGATAAAACTTATGAACCTCCCAAGGGGGCAAATTGAACAAGCGTACTTGCACACGATTCTCCATATTAAACCTTAGCAATCGCATGTGACTAATAATATTGCTCAAGATATAAAGTATTGAATCTCGTTGATTCTCTACCCGTAATAAGTCAAAGCAATAATTACTAACCACACGCGATCCTATTTAAGGAACGAAGATTAAGAAATAATGAACCATTGAGGTCTAATTCTTCCTAGTTAGGATTAGAAGAATTTGTCCTCCATGTAGGTCCTATTCAAATTGCACTAAACATGCACTAGTGTAATCTCTTGGTCAAGACTAGCCAATCTGAGGCTTACACTTCAACCTTTCACGATGGATTGTTCATTTCCATCTAGGTCGTGAATGGTGTACTTTTTGGTTACAAGGATTTATTAATTTAGTCTTTTGTGATCCGGTATCACTAAATTAACTACAATGTAACACATACTATTTATTGAGCAGTTATAAATAAATATATGTAACATTCGATCATATTTAAAGCATCAGTGATAAACAATTTATTTCATAAATAAGACCGAAATTAGGTTTGATTATACAAAGTAAAAGCATACTTTCAAGTATAATCCCAACAATCTCCCACTTATACTCAAAGTGCGCTTTTAAGTATACTACAACATGTCTCGTGTAGTTCTTAATCGTGACATATAATGTCACCTACACGAACCTAATAATGTCTCCCACTTATACTCAAAGCAGTTGACAGCGGTCTTGACACCCATTCCTTCCACATGTCTCTCGAATGTATTCAAAAGGCGGACCCTTTGTGAATGGATGCGCTGGGTTATCTTTGATGAGATCTTTGCCACATCTATATCTCATCTCTTAATGATATTTATCGTATAAGATGGTATTTCCTTTCAATGTGTTTGTTGGCCTTGTGGGCTCTTGGTTCCCTTGAATTTGCAAATTGCTCGGCATTGTCACAATAAATGATGATTGTCTTTGGGCAAATTCGGAACTACATCCAAGTCCACTAGGAAGTTTTTGAGCCAAACCGCTTATTTCCTTTGCCTGCATAGCGGCTACATATTCGGCTTCCATGGTAGAATTTGCGATGCATTTCGCTAACGCTTCTCCATGTCATGGCTCCTCCCCATGCAAAACACACTCTGGGAGGTAGATTTTTTCGGAATCTAAGTCCGATTGGAAATCCGAGTCCGTGTATGGTGATGGGGATTAGACTATCGACCGATAAACCAACATTCTATCTCGAGTTCTTTTCGGATACTGAGGAATGTTTTTTAAGCGTAGATCAATGTTCTTTCCCCGGGTTACTTTGATATCTTGCCACCATGCCAACGCAAAAGTAGATATCCGGTCTCGTGCACAACATTGCATACATAAGGCTTCCAAAGCCGAAGCATAAGGAATGCCTTTCATGTCATCTATCTCCTTTTGTGTCTTAGGGCACATTTCTTGGATAGATGGATTCCATGCCCGAAAAGGTCTGAAGCCTTTCTTGGAATCCTGCATGCTGAATCGTTTCAAGACATTGTCTATGTATGAAGCTTGCGATAAGCCTATCATCCTTTTCTTGCGATCTCGAGTGATCTTGATCCCAAGGATGTGCCCGGCTTCCCCTAAGTCCTTCATATCAAACTATTTTGAAAGCCATGCCCTTACGTCTGATAACACATTTACATCGTTCCCGATGAGCGAATGTCATCACGTATAGTACTAAGAATACCAATGCGATTCGACGCTTTTTGTACACACAACTTTTCGAACTCGTTTTGATCAAACCCATAAGACTTTATAACATGATCAAAACATTGGTTCCAAGCTCTGGATGCTTGTTTGAGTCCGTAAATGGACTTCATGAGCTTACAAACTAGGTGTCCTTGGCTCTTTTCAATGAAGCCTTGGGGTTGTTGCATATAAATTTCTTCATCAAGACTTAGTTAAGGAAAAGTCGTCTTGACATCCATTTTGCGATTTCAAAATCGAGATCTTGAAGAATCGACAAGAATTCGGATGGACTTGAGCATTCTTCTGGTGAAAAAAGTTTCCTCATAGTCGATCCCTTCTTTCTGAGTATAACCTTTCGCCACAAGCCTTGCCTTGAAGGTTTCCACCTTCCCGTCAAGTCCTCTTTTTCTCTTGTATACCCACTTACAACCTAATGAGTTTGACCCCATTAAGTGGTTCGACTAGCTCCCACACTCTGTTATGATCCATAGAACCCATTTCGGCTTTCATTACTTTTTGCCAAGAAATCGCATCCTTGTCTTGGATTGCCTCATCATATGTCCATGGGTCGATTCGTCTTGTCAGGGAATCAAGTCCGAGGACTCTCCTATCCCCATGAATCTCTCGGGTTGTCTCACACAACCTCCCCCTCTGACGAGGTTCGGTTGTGAAAGTGTGTCGTTTGGTATGTCATCTTATGCGGGTTGGCAATGATGTTAGCCCCTTAGCTCATATAAGGTAATCTCACTTATGGGTCTTCTTTCGTTCATATAATCTTCTTCCAAAAATCTAAAGTGGGTGCTTATTACCACCTTTTGATCTTCGGGACCATAGAACATACACCATTTTGTTCCTCGGGGTATCCTATAAACAACCTTAATTACGATCGAGGATCGATTTTTCGGCTTCCTTGTCCAACACTTAGGCGGACACCCCCAAATTCTCATGTGTCTCAAACCGGGCTTGCGCTTGGGTCCACAATTCTTTGGGAGTTTTGAGAACCGATTTGGATGGCACCAAGTTCGAGAATGTAAGCCATTGTTTCAAAGCATGACCCCGGAAGCGACTTGGGAAGATCCGCGATAACTCATCATTGATCTAACCATTTCCAAAAGTGTTTTTGTTTTTCGCTCTGCAACCCCGTTTTGTTGAGGGGTTCAGTGCGATTATTTGGGATACAATCCATTCATCTGACAAGTAGTTCAAAAACTCATCACTGAGGTACTCGCCTCCACGATCGGATCGTAGAGACTTGATACGTTTTTCCCTATGATTCTCTGCTTGAGCCTTAAATTCTTTGAATTTCTCAAATGTCTCAGATTTATGCTTCATAAGGAAAATATAATCGTACCTTGAGTAGTCATCAATAAAAGTGACGAAATACTCATAACCTCTTCTTGCTTTGGTTGACATTGGACCACATACGTCCGTGTGAACGATTTTTAACACTTCTTTGGCTCTATTCCCATTGGCTCCGAATGCCCTCTTGGTCATTTTACCCCCAAACATGATTCGCAGGTTGGAATTGGTTCAACTTGGAGAAACTCCGGTGAACCGTCTTTCACCAACCTTTGGATCCTCTTTGGATTAATATGTCCCAATCTTAGATGTCATAGAAGTGTTTCGTTTACGTCTGATGAACATTTTCTTTTATAGGAAACAGTTGATGTGTTATAGGATGCATTTCGTGAGTGGTGTGCACAATTAATTGTATAGAGATTATTTGACAACGTTCCATGACAGATAAATTTATCATAAAGATAAATGGTAACAACTTTATCAAAAGTAACTGAATATCCATCAAGGTAAAGTTTAGAAACCGAAATTAAATTCTAAAATTTGGAACGTAAAGAACATCTCTTAAAATTAAAACTCTGTCTTCAAAAGACAGGTGCACTCCCACTGCTTCAGCTGCCACTCTCGTAGCATCGCCCAGTGCGATGAGGATCTCACTCCCACTAAGTGGCCAGGTCCGCTTGAACCCCTGTAAAGTGAAACAAACATGATCAGTGGATCCCGTATCCACCACCCATAAATGGGAGGCATACGCCGCTAAGCAAGTTTCAACAACTAGTACGTGAGAATTACCTTTCTTTCCATTCCTTTTGGGTTTGGAACAGGCTGACCTCCAATGTCCCTTTTCACCGCAGTTAAAACATTTTCCTTTTGGTACTTTCTTGATACCCATCCAACTAGCTGTCTTTCTCTTACTTTTCTTAGTGATGATTTTGCTTTGGATCTGACTACTTTCCTTTTCTTGAGTCTTGCCTTCCATTGGCCTAGACCTTGAGAAAAGACTTTTGGTCACCAATGCTTCGTCTTTCTTTCCTAAATGCTTCTCTATTTTCTCCAAGGCTTCTTGTAGAATGTCCATAGTAAACATGTGATCACTCATCACAAAACTACAGTAAAACCCATCGAAGCACCTTGGAAGAGTTAACAAAAGAAATTCGATTTGAGCCTCATCACAATACTTAGTACCGAGATAAGCTAGTTTTTCAAAATGGCGTTTTATTCTGAGAACATGCTCCCTTACGGGTGTTCCCTCAGCCATCTTTAGCCTGGCCACGTCGTCATTTTTAAATTGATTGATCATGCGGTCTTTTGTTAAAAATATTTCTTCAAGACTTTGCATAATTTTTGCAGCAGACTCAACACCTTCATGAATGTGTCTCAAATCATCAGACAGTGAAGTCAAGATTACACGTTTCATGGATTCATTGGCCTGCTCCCAAATATTATACAAGTGTCTTTTCGCATCAGCTGATCCATCAGTAGGCATACGGGTCTTGGGTACATCAAGAACCCAATGATGTTCTTGTGCAGGTAGGACAAAACTCATATTTCATTTCCAAACAACATAGTTGTCACCAGTTAATTGGTGTTCTTTGAGTGTATATATCAGTGGATTAAAAGGTTGCGACATGATGAACTAAAATAAATAATAATATGCATAAGCACAAATATATCACAAAATTCGATCACATGTTTCATATTAAAATCTCAAAAAAAAATATGAACATGTATCAGCCAACATCTCAAAACAGTTTAAATAAGCCACGTGGGGTGGGTCATTATTTAAACACATTCAACGAGTTACAAACAAAAAACGATTACAAACCTTTAATAACTAGATTAATAGTTGACTCTCACTTGACCAATATAAAATTGACAGGGACTTCGGGGAAGTATATGCATATCAATTTTATACCTAAGTAATAACCATGATTAAAAATAGAATTTTTATTTCGCTTTGAACGAGCCTCGTGGGGAGGGTCATAAATCGCCACTAGTAATAATCCACAATCATCCATTTGGAATTTATTCATGTGAAAGCTATCTTTTGACGAATCGGTGGAGGAATTTCTCCAAAAGAATTCATAAATAAATAAAACATGGAGGTCAAAATTAATTTAATTTTATTATCAATAAAATTGTCAATTAATTGTTTAAGCATACTTAGTAATTTTCGAAAGTGAGATTTTTCAAAACATTTTCTCATGCATCGCAAATTTAAACACAATTTAAATAAGCATAAAATAATGCACCAACATCAAAAAAAAAAAAATTAAACATATTGGACACATATATCCAATTGTCACGGTTAATTTTATCATGTTTTGATCTAGAAAAATCGTCTTCTTTGCCTTCATCGTTTCGTCTCGAAAAGGTTCGCCATGTCTAGTGGCGTCATCTACCGGCTTCGGGTTGAGTGCACGTCTTGCACTCCCGGCCGTGTCGTCGGCGCCACAGACGTCTGCACCTAAGCGCCCGGTACCGCGTCGCCAACAATCTGGCCTCTTTCGGCATATCTCGGCGAGGTCGGCGGCCTCGCGGATCTCTACGGCGCCGTGCGTGTGCCTTCTGCCCTCGCCCGCGTCTCCAGCGGCATCGCCCCCTCGCGGCGTGCCCTCGGCAACCGCTCGCGCCCGCGCCCGCGCTTTTTAACGCCACAAGACGAGCTGCCCCGCCCCGCCCGCCATTGCGATCCGATGGCGCTTCGACGATGGCCTCGCCCCATGCCGTCTTGGCCGCTTGGCGTCCGCGTCGTCTTGGCGTGCCTCGCTTGGCACATTTTGCGCGACGATTGCTTAATAATCGATTCAGGATCCCGTCTTTTAATTCTTTTGTCTCGCCTCCGTTTCCGATCCGGTTATAATTTATTTACAAAAATAAATAAACCTAGATCTAGATAGTCTATTACATTGATCAAATCAAACAAATTCTAATCTACTCGTGGATTTTCTCACGAGGCAAAACGAATTCGAACGAATCGAATTAAAAAACCACAATTTATATGCATGCATAAATAAACACATTAAATTCCATGACAATTGGATACCTGCAAAAAAGATCTAGCAATTCTACTATCCAATTTTAAATTTAATGAAAACAAATTAAATTACAATTTAAAATTCAGAGCCCGAAACTGAGGCTCTGATACCATTTGTTGGGGAATTAATTGCATGGATCTATTCGAAATGAATATTTAAATACAAATTTAATTCTAACAATTATTACTAGCATGAATTAATCCCATATTAATTCAAATAATAATTCAACAACAAATCATGCATATAAACAGTTCACATAAATCCTACGCATGCGGAATTACTACGGGTTTACGTGAACTAACCTCTTGGAGTGGCAATGGTCTCGTCGATAAAAACACACCAAAAAGCCTTCCCAAGTATTCCCTAGTCCTTGCTCGTCAATCCGGTGGAAGGAAGCTCGCGAACAATTAACAAATGGGAAAATAAAAATTTGTTGCACCACCTTTGTGGATTTACTAAGTTTTCCAGCACATGGAATTGTACATTTCTTCATCCCCTATTTATAGATAGGTGGTGGCCGATTTTTGTCATGGAATAGGGAGGAAAAAATCTTTTCTTGATCTCCAAGAAATCTTGAATATATCTCCTATATTTTTTTCTCCATAATTAAAATATTCCATAAAATTCCACCTTCTCTTATTATGGTTATTTTCGAAAAAATAAGGATAAAGAGTCTAAGATTTGGATCTTCTTGAATTTATGAGATATACCTGTATTGCAAGAATACATATCTTCCATAATATCTTTTCAAGAAAATCAAGAAAATCTTTCTTTCCCTTATTCTTTCAAAATTTTCGAAAATAACATATAAATAACCAAGTGGGAGATTTCTTGAATTTAATGAGACAGTCTTGTATTTCAAGAATACATATCTTCATTCCATAACAAAATTCAAAGAAAATCTTTATCCCCTTTTATTTATATTTTTCGAAATTAATGAGGAAAAATAGCAACAAAATTTATTTTATTTTTAAACACTTTTTTCAGTTATTGGCATTTATGTTGGACTACTTGAGGGGCCATTAGGAGAATTAAGATTGAACCTTCCAATGGATCTTGAATTATCAATATTGAGCAACAATATTATTCAAGCCCATAAATATTAATTAATCTCACTACATAATTAATATTGCACTATCCATCTTAACCCATATTACAGTCAATATGGCTCCCGGTTATTATTTCCCGTGTTTAAGATTATCTAGCCCATTAATTAATTCAAGCCACTGAAATAACTTTCCATTAATTAATATCTTTTGTCCTTGGTTAAGGAACGGTTCAACATTATTATCCATACCGGAAACTAGTTCCACTTGCAAGATTTGGTTTGATAAAACTTATGAACCTCCCAAGGGGGCAAATCGAACAAGCGTACTTGCACACGATTCTCCGTATTAAACCTTAGCAATCGCATGTGACCAATAATATTGCCCAAGATATAAAGTATTGAATCTCGTTGATTCTCTACCCGTAATAAGTCAAAGCAATAATTACTAACCACACGCGATCCTATTTAAGGGATGAAGATTAAGAAATAACGAACCACTGAGGTCTAATTCTTCCTAGTTCAGCTCTGAAGAATTTGTCCTCATGTAGGTCATATTCAGTGCACTAAACATGCACTAGTGTAATCTCTTGGTCAAGACAAGCCAATCTGAGCTTTACACTTCAACCTTTCAGGATGTATTGTTAATTTCCATCTAGGTCGTGAATGGTGTACTTTTGGTTACAAGGGACTGTTAATTTAGTCTTCTGTGATCTGGTATCACTAAATTAACTACAATGTAACACGTACTATTTATTGAACAATTATGCAGTAAATATATGTAACATTCGATCATATTTAAAGCATCAGTGATAAACAATTTATTTCAGTAAATAAGACCGAAATTCAGTTTGATTATACAAAGTAAAAACATATTTTCCAGTATAATCCCAACAGGTATTGTGTTATCTTACTTCTCGAATTTATTCACCCCAACTGAATGTCTTCAGGATATTGAGTATGTTACTGACCACATTCGTGCAAGCATCTCGGACGTCGACAATGTTATGTTGGGTGAGCCGTTTGACCCGGGTGAATTTCGGACCGCTATATTTCAAATGCACAAGAATAAGTCCCCGGGCCCGGATGGTTTCAACCCGGGGTTCTACAAGAAGTTCTGGGGTGTTGTGGGTCCGGAAATCATGAGAATCTGTACAAATTGGTTAGAAGAGGGCTGTTTCCCGGATAGGTTCTTATTCCAAAAGTCGATAATCCAAAGTCCGTGAAAGACCTTTGTCCAATCTCTCTTTGCAATGTCATCTACAAAATTGTCTCGAAAGTACTGTGCAATAGACTTAAAAAAGTCCTTCCGGGGATCATTGATGAATCTCAATCAGCCTTCGTCTCGGGCAGGCTAATACAAGACAATGTGCTTATCGCTTTCGAGACCATTCACTCCATGCGCAATAAAAGGAAAGGAAAAAATGGGTATGTAGCCTTAAAGATCAATATTAGCAAGGCGTATGACCGAATGGATTGGAGATATTTGAACGAGGTGCTCGTAAAAATGGGGTTTTCGAACAAGTGGGTGAAGTGGATGAATATGTGTGTCCAATCTGTGACGTATTCTTTCGTCGTGAATGATCGTATAATTGGCCCTATAACGCCTGGGCGAGGTCTCAGGCAAGGAGACCCTCTATCGCCGTACTTATTCATTGTTTGCATGAAGGACTCTCTAGCCTCTTTTGGTGGCAAAATAGACGCGGAAGATTGCATGGTTGCTCGGTTAGCCGAAGGGCCCCCTCGGTATCACACCTTTTCTTCGCAGACGATAGCCCTATTTTTTTGCAAGGCCTCTCGAGATGAGTGCGAGGTTCTTAAGGAGTCGTTGAATCTCTATGAACGTGCTTCGGGGCAGGCTATAAATTACTCCAAGTTGGGTATTTTCTTTAGCTCGACCGGAGTCACAGAATGAGATCAAGAGCATTCTGGGAGTTACAGATGGATTGAATACAAGTAAGTATCTTGGTCTCCCATCCTTGATTGGTCGATCGAAGAAGGAGATCTTTCGTTATATACGGGATCGGTTGTGGAATAGACTTCAGGGTTGGAGAAATAAAAAACTTTCAAAAGCGGGAAAGGAGGTGTTGATAAAAGCGGCGGCACAAGCTATCCCTGCCTATTGCATGAGCACATTTCTTTTGCCCCCTTCGTTGTTGGATGAGCTTCATAAAATGCTCAATTCGTTTTGGTGGGGCCACGGGGTGGATCCGAAGAAGGGAGTAAAATGGGAGAATTGGGAGTCGTTGTGCAAGAAAAAGAGTCAAGGCGGGATGGGTTTTCGAAACCTCCACATATTTAATATAGCCATGCTTGGCAAACTCGGTTGGCGAATTGTGAAAAACCCACGATCTTTGCTTTGCAGGATTCTTAAGGCGACTTTCCGCACCAGGATTTCTTTGACGCGCCACTTGGGAATTGTCCCAGTTACACGTGGCGTGGTATTCACACGGCAAGGGACTTAGTTCGCAAAGGCACACGATGGAAGATAGGGGATGGCGGCTCGGTTAGGATGTGGATGGACCCTTGGGTCAATGATGATAATTCCTTCCGTATTGATTCCCCGGTGGTTCAGGGTTTTGAGGACATGCTCATCAGGGACTTCTATCTCCCTGACACTCGAAGTTGGGATGTGGAGCTGGTTAGGGAAGTTTTCTCGGAAGCCTATGTATCACGGATCCTGCATACGACTCCTGCCCATGGAGGGGTCCATGACACTCAGATTTGGCACTTTACTCTGAATGGCATTTATAGCGTGAAATCGGCTTATCACTTGGCGATGGACTTGGTTTCCGACGACGAGAACCAGGCGGGGGACATGGATTGGAACGTGATCTGGAAAACGAAGGTCCCTCTGCGTATCAAATCATTTTACTGGAGATTGTGCAAGGGTTGGGTCGCGGTTCGGGTCAAGCTTTGTCACTGGTACCCGGGGGTTAGTTCGTCATGCCCGGTCTGTGAGGGCTCTAATCTGGGGGAGTCCATATGGCACTTGTTCGTTGATTGTAACTTCTCGGTCGGCTATTGGAAGGCAGCTGGGGTGTGGCCAAAGATTGATAGACTCTGTTTCGAAGTTGATAACCACGGTGAATTGTTCATGTGTATCTTGAAGAAATTTGAGGAGGGCGAAGCTTCACGGGTTATGGCAATTGTTTGGGCTATATGGCGGCATCGAAATCAGGTGGTGTGGGAGGGAAAAAGATCGAGTACGGCACAAGTGGTGTTTGCGGCGACTAGTTTCCTTCACGAGTGGAAAGAAACCCGGCTCAAACCTGGTGTTTCATCGTCCTTAGATCGCTGCAGGTTGTGGCATCCGCCAGTTGCACCTTTCGTGAAAATAAACTGTGATGCAGCTTTCTTCCAGGACACTATGTAGACTGGTGTTGGACTAGTGCTTCGGGACCATTTGGAAGAGTGTATTGTCATCCGCACTCAATTCCGGGAGGGTGTCTTGGACGTTAGAGAAGGTGAAGCGTGGGGGGCTTTCTTTGCCCTCTTGTGGGCTGAACAAATGGGAATCTCTCATGTGCTCGTGGAAACCGACGCGCAGACAGTAAGGGACGCATATCAGTCGTGGGAGCAGGATGATTCCAGTTTTGGTGACTTGATCTCGGCTGGAAAAGATGTAATTCGGCGTCATGGATATTATAAGGTGGTTTGGGTTTCTCGTAATGCCAATGGTGTGGCACATAGCATGGCACGGAGGTCTCGTTCCTATAAGAATCCTTATTGTTGGGTCGAGCCTCCGATTTCTGTGGAAGGCCTTCTCGACATTTACACTCGTTGCGTGTAACTTTGTACATGTGAGTTAAATTATGTGTACATGTGAACTCAAAAATAATCACATCTTGTGTAAATTTGTGAATATCGTGAGGGTGAAGTTTATGAAGTGGGGTGTGAAAATCATTTTGGGACATCTTAATAAGAGAAGTGTGAAAATAATCACGGGATGGAAGTAGAGATGTTAAACGGGTCGGCCCTAACCCATTAGAGCCAGCCCTACAGGGCTACGGGTCAAACGGTCCTGGGCCTTAAGCGGTTCATTTTAAACGGGCCTCTAATAGTTGAGACTTAACCCTAACCCTAGCGGGTTACGGGCTAAACAGGCCACCTAACGGGCTCCGAAAAAAATTAAAAAAAAATCAAAAAAATGTTCAAACATTAACATTACATAATGACAAAAATTTGATCCACACTGCCCCATCATCTTTAATAACAAATGTTCAAAATATAAAATTAGTTCCCATCATCTTTAATAACATAATTGAGCAAAGTTCCCATGAAATTAGTTAATAATATAAAATTTGTATCATCACATTTATAAATTAATACCATAATATTAATTTATAATTATAATGATATCAGTTTCATATTATGAACAAATTTCATAATAGAATTTATAAAAATATTATATTATTATTTTATATTGAATTAATATTTTACTTATTTATTCAATTCAATAGAAATTGAAAACTGTTAAAAAATATTGAATTGGAGATGATTAATTATTAATTGACTAAATCAAATAAAAATATTTAATTTGTAATTGATCGGCCATAATTGATTTTTGTCTTATTTAAATTTGTGAAAAAACTTTTAAAAAAATTAATTGAAAATTTAGAAAAAAAAAAATTGAGTATATATAAATATAAACGGGCTGGCCCGGTTAACTCGCGGGCTAGCCTGTTTAGCCCGCGGGCTAATCGATCTGGGCCAAAAAGGCCTGATTTTAAACGGGTCTCCCATTGCTCGACCCTAACCCTGCATATAATAGGTTTAAACGGGCCGACCCGTTTAGCCCGGCCCGGATTAACATCTCTAGATGGAAGTAGTATATGCTAAGTGTTACTCTTTAATTAATGTTTATTGTATATATAAAAAAAACTGAATGACATTGGTATCGACAAAAAACTATGTGAATTTTAGTTTACGGTGAATTCTTTTTCTTTAAATATCAGTTGGGACATATGGAGGGACCAGATGAGAGCAGTTGCAAAGGCGAAGAGGTTGAACAACTCAGATGCTAAGTAGTTCCCAATTCAAAACAAGAGGGGGAATTTGCCCTATTTATTGCGTACAAATTGTACTTTGACATGGTGTAGAGATGAATTTCGAAAAGTTATCTACTCTAAGTCATAATTGAGGATTTATGATACTTAAAGTAGGGGAAGTATGGGATAAATCAGAAATATCCGATATCAATAAATTAAGAAGTGATCAAGCGTGGATAGTTCAAGTGGTTAGAGTTCCACCACCTGAGACCCGAGATCTTGGGTTCGAGACACGGAGAGGAAAAAATTATTCCCACTTGTGGTGGTTTCCCTTGTGGTGGGGTGGTGTTCCTCTTCTTGTGGTGGTTGTGGTCTCGATTGCAATTTTGAGACACGGAAAGAGAAAATTTATTTCCTCTTGCGGTGGTTTCCCTTGTGTTGGGGTGGTGTTTCCCCTCTTGTGGTGGTTGCGGTCCCGACTGAAGTGCGATTCTGAGTTGTGGTTTCGGATGATCCCCTTCTTCTTGTGGTTGCAGTTCTGGTCTACAGCGAGACGGAGCGATGTTTCCACCTGCCTGGTGGTAGAAGAAACTATTGTAATTGATTATCTTAGGGAACTATTGTAATTGATTGTCTTTCAAAAAAGAAAAAAAATTAAGAAGTGAGACTTGGTTGTTTCACTTCACGATAATATTACCAGAGCAAGAGTTGGCAAAACTCTAGCACATGAGCGATACCATAAATGAATCTATTCATGCCAAAACTGAGCGCACAATCGCCACTACCAAGGTGGTCCCCACTTGGCCGTTAGGTCTACATAGCTCGAAAGTCATATTTACCCTCTGGAGGAGTTGAAATTCCCTTTTCACCATTCATACACACATAATATAAAAACATTCTCATTTGTTTTCCAATGTAAGTTTTATTCATTTTTACTCACACACTAAATATTGTCTTGCATATTGGATAACTTTTTCTGCTCAACGAATTGAGCTGACTTGAGCGTCGGAGGATCGAACCCCCTTAGGCTCGATTTACTGTAGGTTTTTTGGCAGCCCTTGCAGAGGCCTATAGTCCCAACTCTGAGAATTCCCTTGTTTCTCTACTATTACTTTTATCCTTGTATTCGCAACCGAACGATTCGTCTAAGTACATTTCTACCTTATCCTTCTATTTGTATCTTTGTTTGAGGTGAGATTTGTTCTGTATCCCACATCACCAACTATAAACCAATTTTGGAAAAAAATAGTTGCACACATGGTTCCTAAGGGATTAAATCCAAAATGATCTCATTACTTATCATATTTCTTGAAATGGTCCCAAAAAAGTTTAACTAACAAAATTAGTCCCAATTTTTTTTTAATTGTACAATTTTAGCTCCAAAATTCAATGGCGACTCAGAATGACACGAAACGGCGTCGTTTCGTGTCATGCACAACTCACATGCGCCTTCAAATTGGGGATTTCCAGCGAGCTAATGACTGAGCGCAACGTGTCATGCTGACAGGATTTAATAGCCAATAAAAAAACTCGCCAAACACATAAGCCATGGATTAAAAAGTAACAAATAAAAAAATATATATATAAAATATAAAACAAAACATTAAAAATTAAAAAATCCTAAAATTGCATCATGCCAATCCAAACGGGAAACAGAATTGACGAACTAGAACCAATACCAGTAAAACAAGATCATATATCAAACATAAAGAACTATTGTAAAGTTAAAATCAAATAGTAAAAAAATTTGTTAAGAGCACAAAAAAAATTTCAAAGCTTAAACAAAAAAAAAAATACATAATGGCTGAAACTAGCAAACTAGCTAAATTAAATCACTGATAAGGATACAGAAGCAAAGCTCTACCAATCTCATACGAAACGATGCACGCATACTGCACCTGATCCGCCGTGAGGCACCAGTTATCTCACCGGCTCCTCGTAACATCCTCCGACTTCTACATCTCCATCCCCAACACATCACTCACCAATCGTTTTAATCCCACATTTTTCAATTTATTGTCCTTATAGTACATATCTGCAGCAAGGTGCCCTAAATCCACATACAACGCACCACCTCCAATTCTATAATCACTCGCCAATTTATCCAGATCGGACTTTATTCCCTTTTCGACAAAAGTATTGGAGTCGTCGTACACAAAATAGGGTTTCAATCGGCGACACTTCAAAGATATTTGGAAAAGAAGACGACTTAGACCAGTGAATGAGCAACATGATTTTTGGGGGTAATAATTTGGGGAAGATAATTTTTGGGTGTTAATTAAATTTTAATATACTGATTAGCTTTTTAGGGAAATTATGACATGTAATTAAAAAAAATGAATTTATATTTAAAAATAAATATAAATTATTATTAACATATTCAGTAAATTTGCGGGAGTTGAAGGCGCATGTGAGCAGCGCATGACACGAACGACGTCGTTTCGTGCCATTCTGAGTTGCCGATGAATTTTGTGACTAAAATGGTATAATTTGAAAAAAAATTGGGACTAATTTTATTAATCAAACTTTCTTGGGAATATTTTAAAAAAGGTGATAAAATCACACATATATAAACCACATGATGTAACTTAATTTGCTCATTTGTTCAACACAAAACTGCACATTTAAATAATATACTACCTCCGTCCCATAAGGATTTATTTATTGGAAAAGTGATAAATAGAAAGAGTTGTTTATTAATATTTTATGTGATAAAATGATAAAGTAGAAAGAATTATTTATTAGTATTTTAGAAAGTTTTTCTTAAAGATTGAGACAAAAAAATGACAAGTTTCTTTTAAAGAATGGGATGGAGGATATTTTGCTAAAGAAACATTTGATGTTTTAAATCACTATAAAATGAGATTTATATAACAATATCATTTATATCAAAATACGAAACTTATGTAAATCATATAAAATAAAGTTAAATTATAAGTCATTATACTAAAATTAATTTTTTTGAGAAAAAACTTAATATTTTAAAACCAGTTTAACCAATTTTACTAAGGATTAAGTATTTTATAGTCTTGTAACATTATATCGTTATGAAATTGGTCCCGTACGTTTTGATTTTTTGATTTTGGTCCTGTAAATTTTTAAATTTTTTAAAATTAATTTTTTCACATGCTATAGCAGGTCACCAATCAATATGGTAACAACCATATATGTAATTATTTTATTTTTTATTTTAATTTCGGAATACCACCTAAACTTTTTTAATTCTAATAATTTTATGTCGGGACTTTTGCATGTTTTTTTAGGCAAGAATAGTGATTTTCTGCGTATTTTGATTTATTTTTTTATTTTTTAGTCAGTTTAGGCCCAATAAACTAATCTGATTTGTTTTTTCCTTTTAATGTACAAATTATTTTTAAACCCGATAAAAAATCTGGTTAAGATTATTATGATTAAAAAAATGGTAGTTGCATTGGGGTACAATATACCAATACTTATCGCATTGGGGTACAAAAAACTTTTAGAATTTTAATTCACTACAAATTAGACAAAAATACCCTTATTTTCGTCTTTTTCCCTCTGCAAAACTGCAGTGATTTGACCACCCTCTCTAAGAAAAACTGACACAATAAACAGTGATTTAACCACTTTGCACTTATGTGTTACTCCCTCAATCCCAAGATGACTGCAACAGTTGACTTTTACCCGCATTTTTGCGAGCGGGTTTTATATTAGCAATTAAAATGATAAAGTAAGTTTTTAAGGAGAGGTATAATAGATAAGGGGCTCATCTATCATACCCCTCATTAAAATTCATTTTATTATTTCAACTACTTATACAAAACTCGCTCGTTAAAACACGACAAAAAAGGTAATGTTGCAGTCATCCTAGGACGGATAGAGTAATATTTTGCACTTATTTGTTAATGGTTTGCACTTATGTATCAATGCTTTGCACCTGTTTGAAAATAGTTTGCACTATTTTGTAAATGGTTTGCACCATAGCCTGAATTTCGTTCAGCCTAAAACCTTTTAATAAAACAACTAATACATTTCAATAAAACACCTAATACTATTCAATACACCAACTAATATCTTTCAATGAAACAGTTGGAAATTCAATTTTTTCCAAAATGAACCACCTAATACCTTTCAATGAAACAAACTAATACTATTTAATGAACCAAATAATACTTTTCATTGAAACAACTAATACCTATCAATGAGACAACTATTACATTTTAATAAATTGTATCATCCAACAACTCACGAAGAATCAGTCAAAATGATTTGTTAAACAAATTGAAAAATTACAAAAAAATGTTTCTTCCTTCATTTTTCCAGTTTCTTCAATCGCCCGCCTCCAAATTGCTTACCCCCCAAATCAGTCAAACTGATTTGTTTCTTCCTTCATTTTTCCAGTTTCTTGCAAAAAATTGCTTGCCCCCGCCACCATCCACCGCCTCCCGCTCAACATCATCCGCCGCCTCAACGCCGTCGTCCGCCGCCTCCCGCTCACAACAAACCCCACCATCCGAACAAACCTTGACCACAAACACAAAGGGGCAAAAAATCCCAACAACCCAAAAACATACCCAATTTTCGGCGGCGCCTCCTTTTCCGGCGATCATCCAGAAACAGATCTATTGACCACTACAAAATTACAGAAGAAATCTACATCAATTTTAAACCAAGAAACACACCCAATTTCAAAAACCCAATAATCTGCATTCAAAAAAATTTCCCAATAATCTGCATTAAAAAATTAAACCCTGACTATGAACTCCTCCGCCCACATCTAGGTTTCTCTCTACAAATACATTTCAGCCCAAAAAAAAATAATAAGAGAAACCCTAAATCTGAACAAAAAATAAAAAAAATCTCACCGTCGTTGATGTTTCTCTCTACAAATCTCACCGTGAATTTACACCGCCACTCGTTGATGCCGACCGCCACGCGTCGATGCCGACCTCCACCGCCTCACGTTGCTCCGATGGGGATCTACACTGTTGGTCCCTTGAACATATAAGCGGCGGCGGTGGAGGTTCGTTGGAAAGTGAAGGTTCGTTGAATTTTCCGGAAACTATGTGGTGGAGGAATGAAGATTTTTTTAGAGAGAGAACACATGATATAGAGAGAGAAGAATAAATTGAAAATGAGAAAAGATGAGAGGATTGGTGTGTGATAAAAGCGGCAGATGGGGTGGAAAGAAATTAAGGGCATTTTGGTCTTAAAAATGACTTTTTGTATTGATTTGTAATTCCAAATATCGTTGCATTACTCATGATTGGGCAACGTGGCCAGACAATTAAACATGTGTCTACGGAGGTGAGTGTTTGGTATAGCAAGATTAATTCACCGAATAAAAGCACGGATCAATTTCAAAATTAAACAAAGTTATAGGATTAAAAAAAAAATTTAGTCCCAATTTTAATATACTAAAATTATGTATATCACACTAGAATTCTCAGTAAGATATTGCTTTTTTTTATATCAGAACAAAAAAAAATATGTACTTTCAGTATTCCAATATGTGCTACTATCTTCGTCCAATTCTTTAAGAGTTTTTGACTGTTCATAAGGATTTATTGAAATAGTAATAAAATGATAAAGTAATAAAGTAGAAAAAATTATTTATTAGTACTAGTAATTCTCCCGTACGATGCATGAATTAAATATTTTAAATATAAGATGATGTAATGTAAGACGCGAAATATAATATACAAATTCAATTTAAATTATTTTATCAACCAATCGATCTTTTTAATTTTTATTTTGTTTATTTTTCATATTTTTGATAATATATGAAAAATATATTATATATGTGTGGGTGACTCACAATTTATTTAATTAAATTATAATTTTTATTATGTAATAAATTCATCATAATTTATAAAGTTTATAAAATGATACTAAAATTCAACAGAACTTATAAAATTCTAAAATAAAAATATTTAAATTCAACTCACATAAAATATCAATATATATAACTATAAAATAGATATGTTTTGTTTAAATTTTATTTTTATACGTATAGTATAGATATTACATTAAAGATCTGTAAAATTAAATTAATTTGATATATAATGTGTTAAGAAATGAATTTAGAATTGATTTTGAAAAGTAACAAATAAAAGGAAAAATGATAATTGGTTAAAGCAAATTCACTCTTTTTTTTTGAGAGTGAAAGTCACCACTTCATCACAAAGCAAGTGGAGTTGCACTTGCTTCAATAAATATTATATTCTCTCTCCTCACTTCTACTTTTATATATTTTTAGATTTTATGTGATAAAGTGATAAAATGATGGGTAGTTTGGAGTAGAATGAGTTGTTTATTAGTATTTTATGTGATAAAGTGATAAAATGATAAAGTAAAAAGAATTGTTTATTAGTATTTTAAAAAGTTTCTCTTAAAGATTGAGTAAAAAAAAAAGGCAAGTTTATCTTAAAGAATGGGACGGAGGGAGTATAATTTAAAAAAAGAATATTACAATTAATTTTATTATAATGACGATATTTACAAAGAGACATGCTTATGCAAATAGATTGATATGCTATTAAATAGATTGTTCAATATTCTTGTAAATGTAGGCCCAATGTGCATTTTTAAAATATACAATTTAAATCTATACTAACCGTGCAACTATTAATACAGAAAGATAATTATACGATTTAGTATAAATAAATTATATGTTTTTAAAATGCAATTTGAGTGCTTGACTCACTCTTATAATACTGTTAAATATTTATTTATTTTTTACATTTTCTCTAAAAAAAAATGTAGCATTCTCCCTTTAAATACATTTATGAATTACTATAATTTATGGTGGGTAGACATAGTAAACCCAACTATCTCCTTCCGTCCTTCAGAATTATCGGTACAGTTTTTATTTATTTATTTTTATTGGGTCCCCACCCCACGTTTTTTGGCAGGTAACTAGTTGATGTTATTAAGATTTGCGGTAAATGCGGCTGCGCGGTATATTTACTAATCTTTAGCCCTTGATCATACAGAACAGAGATGAGACACCCCTTTAAAAAAAAAAAAAAAAAAACCACTATTGATTTATACAAGTTTGGCCCCTTGTTTGGAATTGAATTCAAAGATCTGTTTCCATGCTTGTATTGTTCAGAAAAGAACAAATCCATACTTGCGGATCTGTTTGTCATTAAATTCCAACATCTGTTTGTTTAGCATCTGCAAATTAGTTTGGGATGAATTCCAAGATTATGATGATGAAGAAGATCTGTTTGAATTCAATTCCACGCTTGTATTTTCTTCCAAAAAAGAAAAAAGAAAAAAATTCCATTCAATTCTGGGCCGCATGTGGATCTGTTTGTCCTCAACTCCAAACAGCAGACCAATTGTTCAATTGTTGTCTAACACAGGTAATCTTAGTTATTAGCATTCCCAACATGAATTTTGGATAGAAATGTCAAATGTATCTTTGCTTTCTATACTTGCTTAGTTTTAATATTGTGCTTTTCTCTATCAGCATATAATAAATATGAGAAAGTATAAGATGAACCAGTTTAGAACTGTGAAATTGATCAATGAATGTGATTAATATTACTAAAAATATTAATTGTGATAATTGAAATATGTCAAATTTTATTATAAAGAATATTACTCATAACATTAAAGGGTGTCTTTTATATTATAGTATGGGCGGATCATAACTTCTTAATTTTTTTTTTAATACCGTTTCTACAAATAAAGTGACTACCCATTTCAGAACTTTATTGTTAACATAATATAAGGGCGATTAAAATATTTTGGCGAAATTTTAACCCCTAATAGTAAAATTATAAATATTTTGCACCTTAGAGTTTTTAAAAATGGAGTTTTTTTCCATGGAGGGGGCCTCCTACTAATTTTTTATAATATTTTGTTTTCTTATTTTACATTTATATTTACTTTTGTAATTTTTTTTTTAATAATCTCTTGTTATTTTTTATATTTTTAGACAAGTATAATACGATTCTAAGCATATAACTTTTATGCTTAACAAATTATACTCTGCATATAATTATGTAAAATTGTATGTTGTGTTTTTAAAATTAATTATCAAAATTAGAATTTTATTATCATTCAATATTATTTTTTATTTTTCACTTAAAAATTTATTATTTTTTCTGAGTATAGAAAATGGACAAATTTATTGCCCTATCAAAGTGATAAATAAATAGAAACTGTTATTTCGGATAAAATGAGACAATTAATAAGAAATGAAAGTAGTATTTTATTTATGATTAAAGATTTTTTTTTAATAAATAATTAATTTTTCATGTAACTAATAAGAATGATATGGAAAAACTTTGTTCCAAATGAATTTTATTACTACCATTTCACAACTTTCCGATTGAATTTCAATACAAAATTTTATAGATGTTATAAAAAAAAAATCACCTGACATCATGTTTAGGATAATATTGCAATTATTAAAAATATAAAACAATAACAATTATTTATTTAATTACTATAAAAAAACAGAAAAAAATCAACAATAATTAACATTGAAATAAATATAAAAAGTGGTGGGACCGCTGTGCCTAAGATTAGCTCCCCCCTATAATTTTTTTTATCTTATAAGTGAGAACATTAGTCGTGTAATTTGAGCCTAAAGACTTGGGGCTATATAATTTGAAACGACTTAAGTGGCTGAGTAGACCAAAATAGTATAACTATCAATTATATCGTCGATCCTTAGTTCACAACAAGAAATTTAATTAAATTGATACATAAATATTTTATGAGTGATTTTGTGGTGCAATTAAATTAAATTTTAATTTGGATGAACCATGAACTCTAAACCCTATACCCTAAATTTTAAACTCTAAATCATGAATCATTCGGGTTGGGTCATGAACCACTCGGATTGGGTAAACCATAAACCACTCGGGTTGAGTTCGGATCGGGCGCCAGAAAAAAAAAAAAAAAAAGGCTGGATAAATTGCTATAAGTTGCATAATTAATTTGAATTAAGCAAAATTTTATATGAGGCGTGATATTTTTGCTAATCTTTTTTTATGGTACATTACTAATTAAAATTTCACAAAAAACTGCAAAAGTAGTGCATTTCTTACAAGAATTCGGAATTTCACTTTGAATCAGTTATTCCATTTTCATTCAAAAAAATTAAAATCTTGCGCCCAAGAGATATTAATATATTTAAGAGTATATCTCTTATGAAATTTATTTATAGTATAAAACTTATATCATTATATTTATAAAGAGGTATGCTGTGAAACTTGTTTATCGTGAAACTGATATTTCTTTTTACAGATATACTCTTTAGTAATATAAGTCACACGCTTTAGTAATATAAGTCGCACTCTTCAATTATCACTACGACACTCTTTGCTATAATATAAGCCACACCCTTCAATTTTATAAGTACTATTTTTTATAGTAAAAAATCACATTTTTTAATAATATAAGTCACACTCATTAACCAATTTCACCGTGAAATTTGTTCACACTATACTTTGTCATTTATAAATTAATACTATAATACTTATTAATTGATGTCATTACACTTGTAAATTGATATTATATTATTAAATTATATGAGTATTTTTAAGAGTGGTGATATTAGCTTGTAAAATGATATCAATTTCATACTATGAACAAATATCACAAGAGAGTTTATACATATTTAATATTCCCTCCAGCTCATTTTATTATCTTTTTAGAGAATAATTTTTTACTCAAAATAATTTTCATATTGCATTTATTTAGGAGAATTAAATATTATTTTTCAATTTTATCCTTTTATTACTCTTTGTATACACTAATAAGTATATAATTAAATGTCATCTTACACATACTGTATATTTATTATTATTTACTGATTTTCATAATACGTGTGATACAATATATTTAAATTCTTTCATGACAAATAACCCCTTGCGGAACATAAAAATAGGTATATCATGGTGATTTATTAATCACATATACATATGCAAATATTTTAGTGAATCATGTTTTAAAAATGTACTTGAGTAACATAATGTAACCGGTGCGTATAAAATTATCTTTTATAAACAATTATTTCAAATAAGATAATAAAAAACGTGAGAAATTAGTGTAAAAATCGTTCGATTTCTTTAAACTTTTGAGGCAGAAGTGTAACTCTCTTTAATGTGAATTGGTTGATGAGGGGAAAGTGATTTTGAGTCCTACTAATATCCTCGCCCGTCGCGTGGCAATGCCGCTGCCACTGAGTTGCTTTTTCAGTAGTTGCATTTGCCGGATTCGCGTTGCTTTTTCAGTGGTCGCATTAGCTGGATTCTGAAGCTGCATTGGAAGATTTTGAAGTCCTTCGCTGGAAGTATCCTCACCTGCTCGCTTGAGGACAAGTTTCCAAAAAGAGGGGGCAATGTTACTATTGAGATTAGGAGTGGAAAATATATCGAAAATACTCGTATACCGGGCTTACTGTACCGAAAAATACCGAATTTATCAAAATTTTCAGTATGGTATAGTTATCGTACCGGAATATATCGAATTTACCGAAATTTTCAGTACGACATGGTTACCATACCTAACATCTATAAAATTTCAAAGTCTTGATATACCGGTATACCGAAAATATGCTAATATACCAAAATATTTTTTGGTATACCGGTATCCTGGTACATTGGATATATAACGTACCATACTTAGAAAAACATATAATATATTTTAGTATCTCGGTATATTCGATCGTACTTTAGTATTTATTGCAATATGGATTGTATTATTTTTAATATTTATTGTGTTGGACAGTTGGACGGTTAAGATATATGTTGTTAAGATAAATTATTATTCATAAAATATAGGTTTTTTTAATATGAACGGTATACCGTTAATTCGGTATGAAATGGTATACCGTTAACTCGGTATGTACCAGAAATTTTGGTACAATACGGTATACCGAAATTTCGATGCGGTATACGGTATGTGATTTTAGCATATCGAAATTTTCAATACGGTACGGTAAGAATTTTTGCATACCGTAAATTCTTGTACGATATATTGTATGACCGATACGGTACGGTATGCCGACCCTAGTTGAGACCGTTTCTAATTGAATAATCGGCCACGTGCTGCGCTCGTGTCATGTTGCTGAAGGAGGACGGCGCAACTGATGAGTTTTGGGCTTTAGTCTTATTTTCGGCCCAATTAGTATTGGCCCATTTTCGGCCCATTTAATACCACCGGACCCCGAGTCAGATTTTAATCTCTCTCAGACGGTTTTAACTGTAACCGCCTTCGTACTCTTCAATAGAATCAATACCATGCTTGGTGGTTCTTTCTTTCTCGTTTCCAGATTCTGAAAAGGTGGGTTTGGATTTCTGAAGGGTGTTTAAAGATTTTGAAGATGATCTTAATTTTTCACTTCAGTACATCGATTTTTTTTTTTGGGGTTTAATCTTTCTTTTGTTTCTTTGGGATTTGAATGATTTGATGATTCTGGGGGTTTTTGTCTGCTTGCTCCCTCTCTCATGATTAGGGTTTTGAGTGAGTTATTATTAACCTTTCCAACTTTTCAAATTTCCATTTCCAATCTTCCGTAGAACTGTAATTTTCTTGAACTTATCATGTCTATCATTCTTATTTTTATTGACAAATGATTTCCCCTAATGTGAACTCAGGTTCAATCAAGTCGGTGAGAAATTGAGGATTGGAGTTTCTTAATAGAAGCATTGATTTCAGGTAATACTTTGTCTTTTTCTTTTGATTTTAGATGTTGTTGTAATGATTTTTTAGTCTTTGAAAGATGGAAATTGAATCTTTTTATTCCCCTGCCGATTCTAAAATACCCTACGTTCTAAGGAGTATTAGTTACTTGAAATGAGTGTCTCATGTAATTATAATGTCAAATTGTTATAAAATCTTTGATGATATAATATGCAGCTATGTTTATCTGGATTTGAATTAAAATCTTTGATGATATAATATGCAGCTATGTAATTATAACTTTTTCTGTCAAACTGTCCTATTTGACAAATCCATCATGTGTTTCAGTATGTTATGGTTGTAAAGTTGAAAAATAGCTTCACTAAAAGTTAAACTGTTAAAAACTTCAGTTTTCTATTTTATCTTTCTATGCCATTCTTTCTGTAGTATAGGAACTTAATGTGATTTTGCCATCAAGTTTCTGTGCGCTGTCGCAGATACATATTAGATATGCCATGTATTTTGTATCCATCCACCATCCAACATGTTTCCAGTTAACAATAATGCGACGTAATTCGTTTCTCGTAATATGTTCATTTGTTATTTTACTAACCATTTCTCATCTTTCATCGGCGCCGTCGCCCATTGGACACTCTATTCATTTGAGGCCTACCCCCAGAATTCATAACCAATGGGAACGTAATGGGATTCATTAAATAGTCGAGTTATAATGAAGGTCGCATTGTAATTGCCTAATCTTGGAATCAGCGGGGACAAAATATGATTGTTGTTTTTTTTTTTGGTTTTTGTTAGAAAACCAAAATGGGGTAATGGTTAACCGGTTCCCGGTTTTGGAGTAGAACTGATCCGGTTTTCGACATATTCCTTTACCATTACAGGTGGGAAGAATTTTGAACCAGATGGCCAATAAGAAATATATGATGGTGTATTGGGCTGATTAAGTTTGCAAATGCAGTTCAAGGCATCATAATGGATTTGCTTTCATGAATTTTTTGGCCGGTCGGACCCGGCATTTGCATGAAATTTCATAGGTTTTCCATATTTCCTAGTTAACCTCATTCTCTAAAGTCTTAGTTAACCAAATTCTATTGGTGGTTTTTTCTATTTTCTCATTTTTAAACCAGATTCTGAAAGAATAGATTGTCTGTGGTTTGTAATTTCTTTGTTTCTTGTGATGTTTAAAGATTTTGAAGATGATCTTAATTTTTCACTTCAGTAGATCGATTTTTTTTTTGGGGTTTAATCTTTCTTTTGTTTCTTTGGGATTTGAATGATTTGATGATTCTGGGGGTTTTTGTCTGCTTGCTCCCTCTCTCATGATTAGGGTTTTGAGTGAGTTATTATTAACCTTTTGTACTTTTTCACCCCTTCCATTGCTTTATCTTCCGTCTACTGTAATTTTCTTGAACTTATCATGTCTATCATTCTTATTTTTATTGACAAATGATTTCCCCTAATGTGAACTCAGGTTCAATCAAGTCGGTGAGAAATTGAGGATTGGAGTTTCTTAATAGAAGCATTGATTTCAGGTAATACTTTGTCTTTCTGCTCTATTGATTTTAGATGTTGTTGTAATGTCTTTCCTTTAGTCTTTGAAAGATGGAAAATGAATCTCTCTTTATTCCCCTGCCGATTCCCCCACCCTACGTTCTATGAGGAGTATTAGTTACTTGAAATGAGTGTCTCATGTAATTATAATGTCAAATTGTTATAAAATCTTTGATGATATAATATGCAGCTATGTTTATCTGGATTTGAATTAAAAATTTAATGTTACAAGATGTAACAAGTTTTTCTGTCAAACTGTCCTATTTGACAAATCCATCATGTGTTTCAGTATGTTATGGTTGTAAAGTTGAATTTATTTTATAGCTTCACTATTAGTTAAACTGTTAAAGTAGCTTCAGTTTTTCTATTTTATCTTTCTATGCCATTGCTTTTGTAGTATAGGAACTTAATGTGATTTTGCCATACAATGTTGCTGTGCTCTGTGAAAGGCAGATACATATTAGATATGCCATGTATTTTGTATCTGTCTGCTAAAATTTCTTCTAAAATGTTTGCAGTTACACTTTATAATGATGAAGTAATTCATAGTTTCTCGTAATATGTTCATTTGTTATTTTACTAAGCATTTCTCATCTTTCATCAAATTGCATTGGACACTCTATTCATTTGAGGCCTACAATGAGAGAATTCATAACCAATGGGAACAGTAATGGGATTCATTAAATAGTGAGTTATAATGAGAGTTGTGGTTACATTGTAATTGCTCTAATCTTGGAATCAGTGGGGACAAAATATGATTGTTGTTTGAGTAATAGGGGAATGTTTGAAGAGAAAATTGGGGTAATGATTAACCAAAATGGGTTAATGATGAAAACTGATCATGAATTTTATACATATTCCTATTACCATTACAGTTGAAGAATTTTGAACCAAATGGCCCCTTAAGAAATATATGATGGTGTACTGTGGGAGCTGATTAAGTTTTAAGCAAATGCAGTAAGGCATCATAATGGATTTGCTTTCATGAATTTTTTGCTCCGGTTTGCACATTGTGGCATTTGCATGAAATTTCTGCTTGGTTTTCCATATTTCCTAGTTGCACCCTCATTCTCTAAAGTCCAGTTAGTTGATATTCCTTCAAATTCTATTTGCAAATATTTTTTCTATTCCTTTATATTTTTAAACCATGGGTTTTGAAAGAATAGATTGTCCTGTTTGAACTTTTTCACCCCTTCCATTTCTTTTTTCATCTGTGATGAAAAAAATTTTCTTGAACGAAATCATGTCCAAAACCCATCTCCATCCAGTAGATAGATTTTTTTTGAACTCAGGGGGGTTTAATCTTTTTTTTTTGAGGATTTGAATGATTTGATGCAATAATTTCAGGTCTGTCTTTCCTACATTTGATGACCAGGGTTTTGAACTAAGTTCCTCATGTTTATTAAAAATCTATAAATCTTTGATAACATGCAGCAATGTTTGTTTTCTAATTTTATATTTTAAACTTAAAACAAATTTATTTTCTGTCTACTGTCAAACTGTTTCTTGACAAATTCATCATGTTTAGGATGTTTTATGGATTAACAGATGATTTTCTTAATGTTAACACAGGTTCAAATGGTTTTAGTTAAAGTTGGATTGGAGTCTTTCTTTTTTTATGTTCCTATGCAATTATTTTCAGGTATAGGATAATTGGTTTTTCATGCAATATTGATTTTAGATGTTCTTGTAATGTTCTTTCCTTTAATTTTTTAAAGTTTGAAAATGAATCTTCTTTGTTTTTATATCTGATGATTCAATATTTGGATTCTTGATTGTTTAGTTACTTGAAATGAGTTACATTTGATCATTATAATTAAAATGTCAAATTGTTATTAAAATTCTTTGTTGATATAATTTGGGATGCCCTTTGTTTATCTGCTATTTGAATTTAATGTTACAAGACCACAAGTTTTTCTGTCAAAATGTCCTGTTTGACAAATCCATCATGTGTTTCAGTATGTTGTTATGGTTGTTCAGTTGAATCTTATTCTATAGCTTCAGTATTTTCCAAGTGGGTTTAGTTAAACTGTTAAAAGTGGCTTCAGTCTTTCTATTTTATATTTTCATTCCAAGTGGGTATAGGAACTTATTGTGATTTTTCGATACAATGTTGCTGTGCTCTGCGAAAGGCAGATACATATTAGATAAGCCATGTATTCTGTATCTGTCTGCTAAAATTTCTTGCAACATGTTTGCAGTAATTCATTGTTTCTTGTAATATGTTCATTTGTTATTATTACTAAGCATTTCTCATCTTTCATCAAATTGCATTGGACACTGTCTTCATTTGAGGCCTACAATGAGAGAATTCATAACAATTGGGAAGTGGGAACAGTAATGGGATTCATTAAATAGTGAATTATAATGAGAGTTATAGTTACATTGTTATTGCTCTAGTCTTGGTATAAGTGGGGACAAAATATGATTGTTGATTGAGTAATAGTGGAATGTTTGAAGAGAAATGATTAAAGGGGCAGTAGTTAACCAAAATGGGTTAATGATGAAAACTTATTATGAATCTCATAACCCTGTACGAAGTATTATGAAGTTGAAGATCATCTTTTGGACCAAACCACCCAGTTATCTTATACAGTGATGGTGTATTCTGTTACCATTACAGATTAAGTTTTGAACCAAATGCAGTTTGAAATATATGATGGTGTACTTGGAAGCTGATAACGGTTTTCAGTTTGCATCATAATTTGCACATTGTGGCATTTGCATGAAATTTCTGCTTGGTTTTCCATATTTCCTAGTTGCACCCTCATTCTCTAAAGTGTACTTAGAAGTTGATATTCCTTCTATCTTCAGATGCAAATATCTGTTATGGTCCTTTATAGTTTCTCTCTTAGGGTTTTGAGGGAGCTATTATTAACCTTTTGAACTTTTTCACCCCTTCCATTGCTTTATCATCTGTCCATCGCAATTTTCTTGAACTTATCATGTCCAACATTGTTGTGGATTAACAGATGATTTCTCCTAATGTGAACTCAGGGCCAACCAAGTCCGTGAGAATTTGAGGATTGGAGTTGTTTACATAAGCAATAATTTCAGGTAATATTTGTTCTTTTTCCATTAGTCTTTTTGTCTTTGACCGGACTGAATATGAATCTGTCTTTATTCTTGAACTAATTTGTTCCTCAGTTAGTTGAACTAAGTTTCATGCAAGTGTAAAATATCTATAAATCTTTGATAACATGCAGCAATGTTTGTCTGGATTCTAATTTTATATTTTAAACTTAAAACAAATATGGAGAAATGCACAAGTTGCTCTGTCAAACTGTCTTGCTTGACAGAATTCATCATGTGTTTCAGGATGTTCTTATGGTTGTAATTTGAACCTTATTCTATAGCTCCAGTTACATTTCTGAGTTCCAAATGGTTTTAGTTAAAGTGGCTTCAGTCTTTCTTTTATATGTTCCTATGCAATTATTTTCATGGTATAGGATATTAATGCGTTTTTTCCATGCAATGTTGCTGTGCCATTATATCAGTGTAGAATGTTATTTAAATTCTAATTTAAATACTTAGTTTGACAATCCAATCTTCCTTCAGTTTTTTATATCTGATGATTCAATATTTGGATTGTTATTGTTTATCAGCATGTGTTACATTTGATCATTATAACTCAAAAGAGAATCAAAATTCTTAATTCAAACCTCATTCTCTAAAGTTCACCAAGAATTTGGGATGCCCTTTAGCTTCAGATGCTAAGTCCTTTTATGTTAGAAGACCACAAGTTTTTCTGTCAAACTGTCCTGTTTGACAAATCCATCATCTGTTTCAGTATGTTGTAATGGTTGGAAAGTTGAATCTTATTCTATAGCTTCAGTATTTTCCAAGTGCATTTAGTTAAACTGTTAAAGTGGCTTCAGTCTTTCTATTTTATATTTCCATGCCATTGCTTTTGTAGTATAGGAACTTAATGTGAATTTTCCATACAATGTTGCTGTGCCCTGTGAAAGGCAGATACACATATTAGATAAGCCATGTATTCTGTATCTGTCTGCTAAAATTTCTTCTAACATGCTTGCAGTTACACTTTATAATAATGAAGTAATTCATGGTGTCTCTTAATATGTTTGTTTGTTATTATGACTAAGCATTTCTCATCTTTCTTCAAATTGCATTGGACACTGTCTTCATTTGAGGCCTACAATGAGAGAGTTCATACCCAACGAGAGCAGTAATTGGATTCATTAAATAGTGAATTATAATGAGAGTGCTGGTTACATTGTTATTGCTCTAATCTTGGAATAAGTGGGGACAAAATATGATTGTTGTTTGAGTAATAGTGGAATGATTGAAGTCTGAAGAGATATCATTACAGGGGGGACAGTAGTTAACCAAAATGGGGTAATGATTAACTTATTATGAATCTCATAACGCTGTGCGAAGTATTATGGAGTAGAACTGATCATCTTTTATTCACATTAACCACCACAGTTATCTTATACAGTTATACGTATTCCCATTACCATTACAGTTGAAGAATTTTGAACCAAACGCTCCCTTTAGAAATATATGATGGTGTACTGTGGAAGCTGATAAATTTAAGCAAATTCAGTAAAGCATCATAATGGTTTCCACATTGTGGCATTTGCATGAAATATCTGCTTGGTTTTCCATATTTCCTAGTTGCACCCTCATTCTCTAAAGTGCACTTAGAAGTTGATATTCCTTCTATCATCAGATGCAAATATCTGTTATGGTCCTTTATAGTTTCTCTCTTAGGGTTTTGAGCGAGTTACTATTAACCTTTTGTAGTACTTCTTCACCCCTTCCATTGCTTTATCATCTGTCTATCATAATTTTCTTGAACTTATGGGTTAACAGATGATTTCTCCTAATGTGAACTCAGGGCCAACCAAGTCCGTGAGAATTTGAGGATTGGAGTTGTTTACATAAGCAATAATTTCAGGTAATATTTGTTCTTTCTGCTCCATTAGTCTTTCCTTAGTCTTTGACGGACTGAATATGAATCTGTCTTTATTCTCCTGATGATTCCCCCACCCTACATTTGTTGACCAATATTAGTTAGTTGAACTAAGTTCCTCATGCAATTATAGTGTAAAAAATCTCTAAATTTTTTATATGCAACAATGTTTATCTGGATTCAAATTTTATGTTTAAAACTTTATATGAATATGGAGAAATCCACAAGTTGCTCTATCAATCTGTCTTGCTTGACAAAATTCATCACGTGTCTCAGGATGTTCTTATGGTTGTAAAGTTGAATCTTATTCTGTAGCTCCAGTTACATTTCTGAGTTCCAAATGGTTTTAGTTAAAGTGGCTCAGTCTTTCTTAGTTATGTTCCTCTGCAATTATTTTCATGGTATAGGATTTTAATGCGATTTTTCAGTACAATGTTACTGTGCCATTTTGTCAGTGCAACATGTTATCATTTTGTCAGTGCAACATGTTACAGGATAAGAATGGTGCGAACTGTGTATTTTGCTACACCGATGAGGAGAGGGAGCTGATACATACGGGAAAGATACTTGGTCATGCGGTTACCCTAGTTGGGTTCGGACCGGACTATTTCATCGTGCAAGACAGCAACGGTTTGGATTTTTGGCACGATGGGTTTTTCAAGATAAACAAGCTTGATATCTTTCTTGCAGTATACCCTTTTGGGTCTAGACTTGAAATGATTCCAAGACAGAGGTTAAACATTCATTAGAATAAATGTCTCTGACTTAGTTTTCTAATGCAAAAGGTGTTTGTACAATTTTAAAGCCAGGGAAGTTTACTGAACTATAGAGGATTTGTATGTTTGACAATTTTTTCACTGAATAGTATTTCATATTTCGATCTTTGAATGTCTCTGAAATCTCCAGGTTGTAGTTATATCAGGCAATATGATCAAATATGTCTATGCTTCATCCATTTGGGTCTCGTGCGTCTTTTTTTTGTTTCGTATGTTTTATTATTATAGTGGTGTTTGCAAAAAATTATACTTCCCCAATTGAGAAATTTATATTTTTTATTTTTGAGAAATTGAGTTAATTCATTTTCTAAAACGTGTTTGTTCATTTAAACCACCATCTTATTTAATTTCACTAAAAAGATATGAGCTCATCTATAAGTTAAAATTTTTAACATAAGACTATACTTTTCATTAAATACAAACAGATATCATCTACTTAAAAAGTCACACTCTTTAGTAATATAAATCACACTCCTTAATCAGTTTCACCGTGAAACTTGTTCATCCTATACTTTGCCCTTATTTTTTATGTTGATGCAATGTACGATTTTTGCCTTTTGAAATCAGACGTGGAAAATAAGTTGAAGCCAACATGCTGGGAAAATTTACATGGTTAAATAATGTAAATTTGAAATGTATTATTTTCTCTTACAATTATGAATTATTTTCTTATAAACTATATTGATTGTCACATGTTATTGTCATTCCCATCGCATATCAAAATTTTCAAACAGAACAGAACAACATATAAATGTCATCATTGAAAATTGACCTCTTTAAGAAAGTCCAAGGTTCTTAGGCAGTGATGTAAAAGTCCCGACTAGTCCCCGCCTAGGCGGCGTCTAGGCACTAGGCGATTGTCGACCGACCCGATTTTACCTAGGCGCCGCCTAGGCGACTGAGTCGGGAGCTAGACGGCTAAGTCCGGAGCTAGGTGTCCAACACTAAGGTATTATTTGATAATGAGATACTTTGTTCTTAGAATAAATTGATGGTAAGACAAAGATTGATAATTTTCACTACACTATAATTCCAAAACACAAATTTATTTAGTTTTTTTATGTTAAATTAATTTTCTTGTACTCTATAATGGATAATAGATATAAGAAAATGTGTTTCAATTGTTATCTACATTTAGGCTATTGTATAATGAATTTGTTAATTGATTTTGAAGTGTATTTTTGTTATAATATATTGATAAGTAGTAAATAAAACTCATTTAGATGAAAAAAAATAAAAGAAAACTGAACCATTGGTTCCTATTAGTCCCACCTAGATTTTAAAAGGCTTATGCGGTCCATATCCATAAAACTCACCAATTCAAAACACCACCCTTGTTACTTGTTTTAGGTGATTATCTCTAACTCTTGTTATTAGTATAAAATAATTTTATTAATATTTTAATTTAGTTATGCATCAACACTCGACCCATCCGTTCGTTTTGGTCGTCATTCGGGGCCTTTGCCAGGGTTCCATGGGCGTGAGCCTTCCTTTGATTTATTTCCTTGTTGGAGTTTTAGATTAGTATTATAA